>LUCH01003737.1:0-10720 GCA_013368495.1 Paragonimus heterotremus | reverse complement strand
CGTCGGTTCTGTTTAGTGGAAACGATTCCAAAACTATAGATACCTAACACAGAAGTGGTACAAATGTTCACAATGAAATCGAAAATACAATTCAACTGTGCTCTGTTCTGGCAAGTTATTCACGAAATTTAAACAAGAAAATGCCACTGAGCATAACTGAGTGGCACACGCAGCACTCGAAAAATAACTGGACCACGAACGTGTAATCGAACAGACAATTTTGTCACTTGAACATAAAAAGATTTGCATCATCTTACCCTGATAACTCCACCGAGTGGAAGACAGTGCATATCGAACACAGCTGTTAGGAGACGCATCTCCCAACGAGACAGTCAGGACGCATCAATCGGCCGGCTCAGCTCAGATGATATGATCGTGGGTTGTGGTACGGTTCCACTCAGCCAATCAGATTGCAGGTGTGCGGTCGAATGTCTGTGCCCTATCTGGACTGCCTTTTTCACGTTGCCTTCTGGTGATTTGTTCTGACGCCGTAACTGCCATATGACTGTTTCGTTTGGTTCGCTCCGTCTGTCGACCATCTATGGTAATCGTTTTGTCCTATAAATTCAGAGCCTCGGCGGACTAACTTTGTCTCGCTCTTCCAATAAACAGTGTTGCGATGTCCCTTGATTTTTCGGTTTAGGGTCAGGCGAGCGCGACCAAGGCGGCGATCCAATAAGAACTATACATTAATGTAATCACTTTCACCAGCAAATACAGTGAACTATAATGCAATACTGCTAGGTATACTTAGGCATTGTTCAGAACCAAAAGCTGCCACGAAAACTGAAAGATAACGAAGCGATCGAGTGGTCAGCTGCCTGATAAAAGTCCTCTTGGAGGATTGAAGGGGGTGATCGTAGGTAGGAAGACCACTGAACGCTTCGCCACTCTTTATAGTCGCACCTTCAAATCGCCAAAGTGTGAGGGCCAGACGATCTGTCGTTTGTTATTCTCGGCATACTGGAAGTCTCACTTAACATTTCGCAAATATATCCACAGAACGCATCGAAAAGGGCAACACCACTAACTACTGGAGAACTGCGAATATCATCTACACCAGAAAACAGGTGAATCGAATCTTCGACCGGTTGTCTGCACATCAGGGGCCCTACAATATCTTAATAAAAATCTCCCTAAACGTCTAATGTCGCAGAAAAGCTACCCACATCCAAACAAGTTTGCATATTGTCAGCTTCAGACCACAACTGACACATCTTTCGTCTGCGCAATTTTGCTGTCCCTAGAGTGCAAGTGTAAGGCAGCCAGTTATCTTTAACTCGATTACAGTGCAAGGAAATTGTTTTAAAGCAGACTCAAATTGCAAACCTGGACTTCGGTTGGATTCCAATTAGTAACAGGAACAGCATATTCAAACGTGTCGTGCGTCCTACTAGCTGAGCTACGAAGCCATACTGGGAGTTCGAAAGTTCCACATTTGAGCTCGGCTTTGTTTCCAATCTCCTCATAACGCTTTTTACGTGATTATTTTTCCGATCCTTCCCACTTTACACATCCAGCTAGTCAAGCGATTCCAGAGTCGAAACGATTTCTGATGTTCTACAGGGTGCAACTTATTCCTTATGTTTCCGTTCCCCATATGTAAGCTTCAAATCCGTTTTCATCAAAGAATACAAACACCTTCCGCGTTCAGTATTCGAAGATATTTTCTTCTCTCGTCCTGCAAAAACAGCTTTACCGAACTGGCTGCCTGATGTTATGCATGCTTCCAGTATCCAAATGTGTTGACGTTCGACTTGCCATTCTTCGGATAACATATCATCAGCAGCCTCTTCAGAATAGTCCAGCAAACTCAGGTTGGAAACAAAATTAATCCTAGGTCCCACTCTGTTAAACATTTAAGAGTTACGTTCAGCTATGATTTGACGTGGTCCTTTCGTGTTATCAAAATAAGAAGACTCGTTTACGTCTAAAGCCGTAGAATCTTATCCTTTGTTTTGAGAATACATACGTGGTTCCCCATTGGTAACCTTTTCGAAATTCTGACAGAACATGCTTAATTTCTTTCTACATCCATGGGACATCCGCCTAACGACAGTGGTAACCTTGGTTCACATCACACTTAACTTATTGTTCTAACACTTTCAAGCAAGTTAGCCACTTGTCTCCTAAGGTTATCTTATTCTGATCTCTTTAAAGACACACCCACATCTCCAATTCGATCTCGATCCAAATCTATATGTACGCGTATCTGTTTCATACGGTTCTGTTTTCTCATATTTAGCGTGGTTTCTTACTACTCTTGACACGTTTGCAAGAGAATTGACTTTAAAAGTGAGGTTTTTGATTTCTGAAGATGTGGTCACGAAAACATTGAATATTCACCACTAGGTGCACAAGGGAATTTCATGACTCTATTTACATCCTATGCCTGAACAGTTGTAAGCTCAATTCAAACTGCTCGCAGATCAGCTCTAGAGGTAATCCAACATTTGCTTAGCTTATTAACATCGTGACAGTACATCACTTCAGTTTGTAGATAGGACTACATATAAATACAAAGACCAGCAGTTCATCAAAATTTGATCTGGACGGATTGGATCCAACCGGCTGTCAATAGTTTAACTGAGATGTAACTTTTGTGCAAGCACGCTACCAAACAATAGTATATGAAGCGAAGGATTTCAGGCTGTTCAAATCGTACTAGATCAACTAAACAAACAGAAGACATTCAAGATGTTTTTAGTGGATGCGGCAGGCTGGAAAATCCGGAATGATCAACCAGTCAGAGGGTTTGCAATCCTGTCCGCCGGCGAGAACAATGGGACCGTCTGGAGATGACGAAGCCAGGCTGTATCACTTTACAATCATCGCTGATCTCACGCCACACACTCATCGAACCAAGCAGTTAAGTGGTGCATGTGACTAGATCAGTGTGCGCGACATAAACAGCACAGCCGCATTAAAAAGGCACTGTTACACTACTTGCAAGTAGGTCAAGGAACATAAAAACAACCGACGATCATTATCGCAAGTTGTAATGCACAGTTTACGGTTACATGATTGCGATAACCTGATTACGAAGACAACGAACAAAACAAAATTCGCCACAAGATACACAAAGGTGTTAGATGTCACTGGAGAACAGTCGTTCAAACAGTGTAAATAGAGGGGCGACACAAAGATAACTGTCGAGTGAAACTCGTAAAATTAAGAGAGAGATTAACGAAACTTCAGTTTTTAGCCTATATGTCGTGCAATATTTTCTTGTGTGTAGTATACTAACTCGGCTATGGATTTAATACCGTAAGGATGAGCAAACCTGGGCAATTTTACCTAATCACGGGTTTGACGATCAGCGTTGATGATTCAGATTCTCTTTCATCTTAGTAGAACTCACCAGCAATAATCCTCTAGGTTTGAAGGGGAAAAGAACAAAGCCTATCTTAAATAAGGTTTCAGCTTATCCATTACGTCATCTGTCTGAAGTTATAGTTGGAGTATGAGAGCTACATCACACGAGCAGTACTGGCTGTTGCCCGATCACGCCCAAGAGGAAGCACAATAACTTCAACCTAGCTCCAAAATGCGACGCCAGAGATATAGAGCTCTCGAGTGGATATAGCATCAAACATGGATCAACTGTGTTACTGCAGTGTCACATGTTATGAAGAGACAGTATGAAGTAACAACGTACTACATCGCTCAGTAAGAGTGCAAACAAGAAAGAAACCAAATTTGAAAAGAAGACTGTAAAATGAGAACCCTTACCAATGTAAATTGGCAGTAAAGCCGACCGCGTTTATCTATGAAATGAAGTGTGTACAGCAGGCAACATACAAGGATCACCATTCACAGGCATTTAAACGATGGTCACGATATAAAACTAACTGTAGATGTACATGGAACTGTGCGATGAGTGAAGAATAGGAAGGTTCGGTGAGTTTCGTGCTACAACTAAAATCGGAAACAGAAGGCTGAGTTCAAGTTGGAAATAGAGGAACCAAACAGCATGAAAGGATCGCCCACTACCACACGTTGGTGTTCATACCGACTGTTGCCCGAACCAAACTGCTGTACACGATCAAACGCGACGTATTTTGAACAAAAAGATATCTGTAGGGAAAAAGATGAATAAGGCAGAGAACAACCTGTGATATATAATCTATTAATATCGATAAAAACAACAATAGCCGAATCAACATGGCAATTATGGGATTTGAAAAAGTCTGTTCTCTTCAGCAGTTTGAACAACACCGTTAGAACACGAAAACTGGTAGATGCAAGCATTTCGTATTGACTCATCAGTACCAAATTTACAATAACACGAAAAGTTTTTTTTTACATCGAACAGTTAAGGGTGGGTAGGGTAGATAGTTGACTGATGGGTTAGAAAAGGTCACTAAGTCCAGGGCCGGGTCAAATTCACTTTTTTCATACCATTGCGACTTCCCGTGCACGAAAAAATGAGCGAGACGTGCGTTTTGTGATTAAAGCAAGGACTCCAGAAGTAGAGGGTCGATGGTCGAAACCACACTGGGCATCCCTTATTCACTTTAACTGCACATCGGGATGCTAACATTTTTTCTTCATCAGCCTGAAAACAAGCGTTCTAAATACACTAGAAAAGAGATCAGCCAGTCTACTACACTTTACTGGACAACTCCAACAAAAGCACATATAAACGATCTTTGCACACACAAGGCCAGTCCGCACTGTCCAACCAACACAGCCTCATTGAATGTGACCAAAGTCGGATTGACGCTAAATAACAATAAGACAAGCGACTTAATCAGGTCAACACGATGGTCTATTGATTAGATTACTGAGCGATTGATGAAGTCGGGTTCCTCGCTCTAGTATGTTTGTATACATAACTTCATCAATCACTTTGATAAATGTACGACCATGCCAGTTTAATAGCAGTTGTTACCTTCCATCCACAGTGTCACTACACCGCTCAGGTCGTTCTCCTGAGGAAATCTCTGCCCATCACATTATCTACCAGTTCGACTGCAGCTGCGGTGATGCAGACATTGGAAGAACGGACGGAGACCAGCGACAGAGAAAAATGGAGCACATCCCCAAGAAGCTACTGCAGATGACTGGACGCAGATCGGCACCTCAACATCGGAACAAAAATCCGGCGTCGTTTATTACGAGTAACACTTAATAACAATGTCATCTGATTGCCCTAGCCATTCTGTTTGTGATCCTGTTAAGCAATCGCAACCCCAAGATACTGTCTTCCGAAGCGTTGCCACTTCAGTGTCGCACACTGGTTCCCTGTTGGCAGGTGGTCACGCAAACTTGTTGCCGTGCATGTAAATGCGATCACCTCGCACCGGTATGTATCCATTTGAAGCACAGTTGTTTCATTCATTTGTCGGCATGCGCCAAATTTATACACCTGAACGTTTCATGTAAATGAGTTGATGAGAACAAACGAAGTGTCTGCATCTAGCAATGCATGTTTTAACAATAATTACTCGCGAGTAGTTGGGAATTTGCCTAATTTCGGGTTGAACGCCACTCATATTGGTTCGCAGCCTTCACATTCCAATATACTTTCCAGTCATGCTCTTTCGAAAAGAAGCTTTAGATTTGAGTTTCGTTCTTGCTAGGGCTTGTCAGTAGTGTCCATCCTTATCATGATCGGGGCTTGATATCTGACCGCGGTTTTATGAGGCAACCGTGTGGACCACTGCACAGCTGGGCTGATATTAAACGAGACCAAACTGTCAAATCTGAAAGCTCAACCATATTCGCTTATGAGTAATTGTCAATTTGCCCGACTGTACCGATAGGAGACACAGCTACTGCTTGCTAACTCCAATCTATAATCTTAATATTAAGACTACCGAGACAGGTTCAAATCTCCTATTTCATCAAACTTAAGAAGCAATATTAGAAAACGGTAATTAAGGCTATCATTCATAGAAACATTCAGAAAGCGACGGATTAGACGAAAGTCATTATATTAAAAAGCGTGTTGTTTTGAGTCATACTTTTTTTATTGACCCAGCTGAAGTTGTACACTAAAGTAATTTGTCGAACTATCTTATCCATTGTGGGACGAATAATTAAAATGCCCTTAGCAAACCCAAAAAAACTCTGCAATGAATTAGTAGGCGTCTGTGACGACTGACTTAGCAGTAACCCCGGATGTGCCCAAATAGACAAGATATCTTAAAGCCCTTCAGAGTTAGCCAAAACACTTCACAGCTCAAATCAACGATAACACAATCAAATGTACGTGGTGTAACTGACAAGTAAGGTGGAACACAAGAAAACACACGAACGAACAGTGTTAATCTCATAAAAAGGCTTTAGTCAGACGCACCTCATATGTATAAAAAAAAAGAAGCAAGTGGTCATGTAACCGAAATACAATTGGCACCCGTTTGGGCGATCCATCAGTGTGCAGTTCATATGTGGCTTAGCGTGTCACATGGAAGCAAACGTCTGAGAGTGCAAAAGCTAAATATCTGTTCCAAAAAAATCCCCTAATTTCTAACCGCCAAAGGCAAAGTGCGGAATAGGTCGTTGAGTGTGAAGAATAGAGAAGGACAATTCAAAGATAAAGTGGATAGACGCAAATATGAACACTAACTAAAGGCCAATGGTCACAACAAACACTGAGGTGCACAGGAGGAGCAGAGGGTGCCTGGCCCAGTTACGCTGGAACGGCTTAAAATGATCAATAAGCGTCGACGTCATTCAAGGCGGCCCCTGACCGTGAATATATTAAGTCACACGGTCCAGGGAATAAATTTTCCGCGGACGCACTCAGTGGTTGTTAAATATTGCAAGCTCTTTCCCCAATGGGGAATTCTTCGGGGAAGTAATGGAAGTCAGACTAGCTCAACATGTCTAGGATCGTACCAGATGACCAGCAGATAAAGTCACATTGGCCTGGTTATATTCACATTAACAAAGGTAATATGACGTACCATCTCGAAATTACAGTTCTGCCTCTCCAATGGGATCACAACATAGGAGAATTTAACAGTGAACAGACTGGTCAGTAATACGGAACTAGACAATACATTCCCCAAAGTAGAAGCTTACAGGCTTATTATAAGGCGAATCTCGAAGTGACGAGGTAACAGATCAGCATAACTGCAGGTCCAATCACGTCGCAACACCCAGTCCAGATCACTGATCATCGCTGACGGCATCTCCACTGCCACGAGCAGGAATGTAATGATTAGGTGTTCCTGACATAGTAAGGTTATCGGATGTGTAAAAATAGTACAAACTGCCAGAATACGCCGAAACACTCAGCGTAATACTGGTACAAAAAAAACGATGAATACGCACCTGAAGAGTACGTCAACTGAGGAAACCGGACCACAGCTGCTGTTATCAACATACCATTGCCTGAAAGAGGAGGGTGAATCCTCTAAGTCTCTAGGCCTAAAGCTACTTCAAAATTAACAAGTTTTTTCGAAAACTTTGAGGATCATTTTCGAAAATCCATAAGCCGTGTCTGTATTAAATCACACTAGTAAATGAGTCCCACTATATGTGTTTTCACACCCAGCATACGTGTACACAGACAACAGCTCTTTAATGATTTTGTTACTCCCACTGAATGAAAGCCCTCGCTAACGCACGCACCACAGTGCTACTATAAAAAAAACACAAGCAAAACCGGGAGGAACAATACCAGAAAAAAAATTGAAAGTGATTAGAACTTGGCAACTCTAGTTTAACTTGTCCCTCAATGAAATCCTTAAAATGAAACAGTGCGGCTGTGCGTCTTTTGCCCCGAGTCCTGTAGACTACACCGTACTTTTTATGACGTTCAACACGATCCATTGCGTTTTCCAAATCTGAACAGACTATTGTGTTCGGTCTGGGAGACACAATGATGTTCAGTAGTGAGACAACTTTATTTCTTTTTGAACGTGTCGTAAACACACGGTACTGCTGTTCGAGATTTGCCTCAGCAAGTTCAACTTTAACCAACTCTTTAGTAGGAGCCTTTGTGAAGTTGCTGTAGTACCCATCGGCGGCGGACAGTCTGAAGAGGTGCTCTCGCCCTTGTCTTCTGATTTCGGATAAGCCGCAGTGCGTATGTGCATGTCAGAACAATGCTCGCACGCGGAGTTTGAAGTGGCAGGCCGGATGCCCGCCGCCGTGGTTAAGGATGACGTCACGTGTTGTCGATCCATTACTGACAACAGTAGTTTAAGTTCATCATCAGGTCCCGTTACAACTGGCACACTGAGGAAGGCTAGGCGTAAATGTCTTTTCTCGTGCGTAGTGATCATTCCAAGTATTGTGGCATTCAGACAACTGTGAAACTGGCCAATGAATTCAAGATATGACATATAGGTGTCCTCCACGTATCGA
Organism: Paragonimus heterotremus; assembly: GCA_013368495.1. Taxonomy (NCBI): domain Eukaryota; kingdom Metazoa; phylum Platyhelminthes; class Trematoda; order Plagiorchiida; family Troglotrematidae; genus Paragonimus; species Paragonimus heterotremus. The sequence continues at coordinate 2,398 of LUCH01003737.1, read as the reverse complement.
AACCACACTTTGGAATTCAATGACTGAACGACCTGGCCCGAAGTAATTCATCATATCTGCGAATTGTCCTGATATTATGAGCTTAGTGCGTTCCTTTTCCGCTGATAGACTTGACCGTCGAATCACAAGTACGTTTCCATACAGCGTCCCAATGGTTGAATCAAACCTCGTGAATAAAGGTTAGTTCTAATGTAAAGACTGTTATTCTCGTCTATCAGCGGCTACAAACTTTACGTGGAAAGGTTATTGGGTAAACGAATAAAACCAGTAGTCAATGCGATTCCATGTCTCAGGTGTTACCAACAGCAGATGTGTGATTAGCTGACTCTAGATCACAACTCTGACACAACTACGTAGATACGGGTCCCGAGGCCAACACTGGCTACACAAAAGCGCCAACGGAAATGGATGTGGGCTTGCATTAGAAACCGTATTCCCAGAATTCGCCCGACCAACAAGTCAACGAATAGAGCTAATAGATCGGCAACGAAAACGGTAAAACAAAACAAGAGTAAGGATGGACCGATTGAATAAATTTAAACCTAAATGCAAAGAATGACATTCGTTTATGCTAGTGGAGCTATTAGGGTAGGCAATAAATCATAACGCGTTACACTGTCAACTAGTTACAGTAGGGAACAACTGCTACGTATAGTTATAATGCACCTCAACACATCTAGTTTGGTTGGCGTTATCAACAGTGTCGAACGTTTACTCGATCTTTGGAAACTAAACGGACATTTGCAAGTTCGTTAAGGTCGCTGGAGGTTTCCACAGCGAGAAGTCTTTATATAAGGATGATGTTGCGTAGACCTACCGCCATCTATGGGGTGAGTTGAACTTCCTTTAAGGCACATCCACAACTTTGATAGACCTTATGCAGCTTCTCACAGCTAGCAGGGGTACGGGGGTAAAGATGAACTCTATGTTGAAAATCTAAAACTCGTGAACTACGAACGTTTACACAGAACCTATATTACTGTAGGCCTCCACATTAAATAAACCGCACAAAAATTCATTTGATCCACCGAATCTGTCGGAATTTACTGAAAAATGAAAACTGTCCTCAGCTTTTGGATTGTGACATACTGTTAACCTGTACACTTATCTGTGTTGAAACCAAGCTCGAAAAATTGAAAAGAGGAAACCAAACGATAAATTAAAAACTCACCGTATTACGAGGCATTAGCTGGGAACACAGACTGTAGTATACCGGCTCCGTACTCCTTTATCTTTCAAATGAGTGAGGAAACAAGTAAGCTCAAACGAACCTGTTGCATTACTTTTTCAGGATATGCGTTTCCATAGAGTTCGGTGTTAATGAAACAGTGGGAGAGACATTCCAAACGTTCCGGATCTAAGACGTCCTTATTCTTCAGCAGAAATTCCCGCCTAATTCTCCATTCCGTTGGATTTTCGTGAACCTTACGCAACGTTTCTATGTCAAACATTGTAGTCTGAAAAGAGGTGCAATGGAGAGCCAGTTAAAGACGTGAAACATACTTTGAAGAGGGGAGTTTCCAAAATGTCTACGTGAATCTAACGGGAACCATTTTACGAAATAAGTAGCAATTTTGCATCAGAGGTCTTCGTTCAAGAAACAACCCCCCATCAGCCATATATGAAACATTTCTGAGAGAGTAACAGGAACACGGTCACTCGGAAGAGAACAGTAAGGCGGTCTTATCAGAACAAGAAACAATTCCGATGTATATAACGCAATCGGCTACATACAGTGATATTCCTATCACAACGGAGGAAATCTGTGGGCACTTTAAAGTAAGTGCATGTAAAGATTACCAACTAGGACACCGCCGACATCAATGTTTTAGAGAATCTTAATCGAACGTTAACTTGTTTTTTGGACCTTAGTAAGGAAGATAAAAAACTCTGATTGCAGCAAGCTGCAACATTAATGTTTTCTTATGATCTTAACCCAGGTTAGCCACCAGACTGCCACTTCCAATCTAACCAACTACTCACAAGCAAAGCACGATGATGAAAATGGGGAGTTAGCGTTTGTACGTTACGGCTAAGCCTGTGAGGCGAGATCACCATTTTCGACGGTTGACGGGGTCCATTTGTCCCAAAATCAACGCGGTGAACTTTGTCATTGTCATGATGGTGTTCGCACCACACATCACTAATGCGTTACACAAATCAGAGGTCGAATCTAGACAGCTTTCGCACAAATAAGTCAGGTTTCACAGTCGCACGATAAGGCTGCACACACATTGACGTGACGCACCCTGTCTTTCACAGAACATTGAAACCAGGTCAGCGCCACAGATGATGTAAGCTGGCAAAATACAAAATACGGTCGATGCAAGCAGCTTTGACACACTGGAAATCCAGTTAACCTTTCTACGGAATCAGCTAGAATTCAGTGAACCCCTCT
>LUCH01003736.1:13288-60314 GCA_013368495.1 Paragonimus heterotremus | reverse complement strand
AGGCCAAGTTGTTCTCTCCAATCGAGCCCGAGCAAATTGAGATTCGATCCAGAGACGTAGCAGGAGGTGTTATTAGTTGTGCCTCGGAATGAGACGCAACATTGCAATCGGCCAGTCAATTGCAAAAGGCCGCCACAGGCGCTGGTGGCGGATTGAGGCGTCCGTCGAATTGGGGGTTGGCCAAACGTTCTCCAGAAATTCTCTGAAATGACCGTAATATCCGACGTGGTGTCCAAATGCAGTCCAACTGGGAAGCCATTCATCACGACCGAAACCAACTTCCGTCGACCGGAAACATTGACTTGGAAAGTGGTCAGCAGGCTCAGGGATCTGCCAACCGGTTTGAATTTGGGCCTCGATTTGAACTTGGGGTTGTACCGCAACTTGGAGGGAGAGGAACTACTGTCAGTGTGCTGGGATTGACAAAATTCGTCCTTGAGCCCCAGTTGACCACACTGAGAACAACGGTGCCGTCTGAGAGGACAGTCACGGGGGAAGTGCCAGGCGCCGCAATGCCTGCACGGTGACGGAGGTGACTTCTTGGCGTATGAGCACAGAGGATGCGAGCCAAGTACTGCAGGAAGTGGACCAGGGCCAGGATGCCGTGAGGGATTCTGTGTTCGCGTACCATTGCCCGAACCGTGGGCGAATGACCCAGAATGTACCGCATGTACGGCACCAGTGCCGGGTTGGATCATTGCAGCCTCGTATTTGTGGTTGATTAGGCGGTGGCATTCCGTGGTAAGCATCTGAAGCGTGGTCGTGAGATCTTGCTCGACCTTGTTCAATAAGCGAGTACGGATGTCTGCTTCTTTTGGAGAGTGAAGACCGCAGACGAACACCAGACATTTGGATTGATCCTCAGTAAGCGAACCGAGCTTGAAACGCTGGCACTCGCGATTGACCACACCGGCATAGGTGGTGTAGTCGTCGTCGTCGTCCGACTTGACCAGTTTCAGACACTGGTACCTTGTGTTGACCAAGGAAGACTGATCACCGAAGATGAACCGCAAAATTTCGACCGTTTCCCCGAAGGAGTTGTCGCGTGGGTTATTTGGAAGGATAAATTTGACATACTTCTCTTGCTCAACGGTACCGAGTTTGCGTAGGAGGAGACGGACCTTCCACGGTTCGTCCTGTGTATCGAAATCGACACTGAACAGGTCCTTGTACCGTCTGAACCAGGCATCAAATGTCACGCCGGCCTGGGAATCGTAATGAAACTCGCTGATACCGCTTGCGACAACGTCAACTGATTGCTTCCCATCGGCCGACGCCGGTGGAGCCAAGTTTGATGTAGATAACCGATCAGTAAGCACCTCGATAGGCTTAAACTGCTACGCGAGATGTTTCAAATCAACGGACTCGTCAACCATAATTGAAAATCACCGGACCCGTTCGCCAATATGTTGTAACTGTATATGCGGCCTGCGAGCGCGTAAAACAGACAACAGAATAACGGTTAGTGAAACCGTAGATAACGGAACGACGTTCAACGGTTCTGAGCGACGGACTACGTAATATGCAAGATTAATACGAATCTTCCCGGCCAACCCAACCACTTGAGGCTAACGGACGAACACAGAGAAAAGACTGGCCTCCGGACAGAGCTACTTTATGTCACCCAATCCGAAGACAAGACGGTCACAAACCAGACCACATTTAAAGGGTTTGCGACCAATGAGAAAACAAGGACAGAAGTGGACCAGACAAAGATCCAGACAGTACCTTGACGTCCCAATTAAAAGTACGTGCGTGTGTGCGAGGCGCCAGACATTGGCATAAAGGTTGAGAACGCATGTGATGGGTGAAGTGGCACATGACCGTGCCGACTATGAAGGTCACTACAGTCAGTAGTGAGTTGGGCCACTGCGATGGCAAATAAAACGGTGTTTTCGGGGAATTGAGTTCATCCCTGACACTTCGGTATTCGCCAAAGCAGCTGAATGGTGTGTTGCCCACAGAACCGACAGGAACCTTATAGATCGCGCATCGCCTCATCAGATGGGATTGAACACGTGTCCTCTATTACTTAGACACTTTCGTCATTTTCAGTCTAAAGTAGACAACGAAAATATGGACTACCAGGTATTGTTGACGAGAGACTTTCATTCTCCATTATGGCAGAGGTTGTCCCAAAGTAGACACCAGCAATGCTGATGTCACGTCTTAATCGTTCCCGGAGTATTAGGCCATATACAGTGTAACGAGCCTATAGCCTTCGCGCGGAACATATGATATATCAACAAAGTATTAACCAGAAGCGTTCGAGGAGTATGAAAACTAACTAATCGAAAATAAACTGGGGCGTAACGTAACCAGATCATCCTGGTTCTTTTCGGTCTTTAGCAGTTTTATGTTAAATAAAGTGAAAGCGATATGACATATTACGACCCACAATTATCTGTGAACCATCGCAACACCAATGAAGTGAGAAGTAAACAAAACGGAGTTACGTGGCAAAAAAGGACCCAGAGTTATTGAACTAACCAGCATCAACAAACTTGACGTCAGAAGAAAAAGCACCTATTGTGCAGTCAGATAAACACACGGTAACACAATTCCAGGGGGCAATAATCCGTTAAGATGGGATCGCCTTGAAGGTAGTCCAAAAGGCAAAACGGTCCTTTGGGCGCAAATCCGGGTTTTTTAAATATTTTTGGAAATTTTCAAATCGGAATTTCAGACGTAGTACACACAGTACATCAATTGTAAATATGCAGCGTTAAGGGGAAAATTGGAATACATCGAATAGGTCCCAAAAGTATCAGCTTGGTGATGATAATTTCTTCACCATTTTGGCGAAAGCAACCCGTTATTGGCGTCAGCTCAGTTTTTCAAGTCTTATAATTGCGATTTTGCAGCGTCATCCCATAGCCTGAGAGTGCTCAATTTTGCGGCGTTTTAAACATACGGTCGAAATGGAAGTGTACGACCATGTAGTGTCGATATTGCAGTTCAACAAGAACACTAACACATTTGATAATGAAACATGTTTGACGAAATCTCAGCTTCCTTGTCTATATAATAGTTATACTATTTCTCCATGTTTGCAAGATTTTGGGTAGATATTAGTCGATGAAACGTTGCTCTTAGAAATGGTTGCTTCCATCTTTGGTGTACATGGAACGGCGTAAAAAATGGATATCATGTCGCACTCTATCATCGAGAATCTTCAGAAGTAAATTCCATTTACTCTACTCCATTGTTTCTAACTAGACTGAGGTCACGTGGCGTTTATTCGGGACAACATACGGAAACAAAAGAAATCAAGTTGCCCCCCGATCACCGAGAGGCAGACCTCTCAGCCAGTCACACTATGATGTTTAGAACGCCAAGTACCAACGGAATCAAAGATGGTTACCATGTGCCCCAAACACTTCAAATACAGGTTTTTCGTCACTTCCCGCATGTGTTCGTTCTGCAAATTGTTCATGGTAAAAGTGATCCGGAAGGAGAAGCTACTGGTGTGAACTTATACCGCATACACAGACGGCAGTCATCGCTTTAGTGAGTCAGGTTGAAGCATTGCGCTGTATGAATTGACCCTGAATGCAACCTTCAAAGTGTAGCACAGAAAAATATGTGATAACGAGTGGTCGCCGGAAGTTCCGCAGCAGTAGGATAATGTGCCAGTTCGGCGACGCGAAACTTTAGACTGCCGAATAGTAAGCCCTAATTACATCAGCCACAACTAGAGAGTCTATTGGAGTCCCCCTGCGTAGCAGTCAAAAGGAATGAGCTGAAAGGTTATTCTTTCCCAGTCGACGGATACGCACAAATAATAGGTTTGTTTTCGCGCGAACTTTTCGAGGATCTCTGTTTGTATGAGTGTGGAGTGCTCACGGATTTCTCACCTGCAACTATGTCGAACAATGTGAGATGAACTTTGGTCGTCCGGGGTTCCCATAGGCTCATGCTTCGATAATATTCAGGAACGGTTATCGAGAAGATGACATGTTCTGCGTGGAACAGGTGAGCGGTAGAAGTGTACAATCTGTGCGGTAGAAATGGATCGTCTGCTTCCTGAATTGCGCTTTGAAACGCAGGTGTTTCCGACCCACAGATCCATATTCAAGGAGGAGTGATCCCAAATGGGGTCTCAGGTTGTTAAGTTCAGCTTGACTGAACTTTCGGTCTGTGGGATTTTTTTTCTGGTGGTTGCAGTCAGTAGCAGGCAAGATCAAACGTGAGCAGGCAGTGGTCTCCATGTCCAAATGGAGATTTTACGATCATTGCGTTTTTCGGGTGTTGTCTATTAGCGACTATTAGGTCGAGCATAGAGGCAGTCTGACCACTACGATGCCGCCTGCAGGCCGGCAACGCGTTGCGTCTACGTCCTCCGTCGTACCAGCAACGATACGTAGTTCGAGAATTCGTTTTCACCGTCCTGGTGAAAAACTACTGCTCAGTTTATCGCAGGTGCATTGAGGTTGCCTATAATAGGCACATGAGTGAAACGTTGTACTTCTAGAAGTTGTCAAGGTTTAGAAGAAAATGTCGTCTTCAGATGAGGGAGAACGATAAATAACCACCACCAAGAGCTGATTTAGGCCACACAATATTAGCCGAAGCCACAGAGCACCACATTTATCAGAGGACTGAAATCCACCAATAAGTGTGGATGTCGGGAGATATTGCTGATAGAAAATCATGAAGCCCTCATTCTCCTTTGGGTCGAGTCAGCTGGGCAAATGGAACAATCAGGGTAAATCGGTTCACTGTCGCTGATGCCGCCTGTAAGCGAGGTTTCCGTGGAGGCGAAAATATAGGGTTTAGCGCTGTGAATTAACTTTCTGATTTCCTGTAATATATTGAACGGACTCGGAGAGTTCGTGCAACTGCACTAAAAAGTTACTTCCTCATTTGATACCGTAAAATTAGAAGTAAAGAAGTACGGGGGAGAGCTTTGGAAATAAAGACTAGAATTGAGGGAGGTCGTGCGTTTGGACGCGGTCTGTTCTGCCTAGTTGTTTCGATGACTCCGCTTTGGGGCTGCCGGCGCGACATCGGCGCCTGTGCGTACATCAGCGAACCTACAAGAAGCTTGACCAACATCCTTGGTATCAAAGGCTGCGACCTCTGCACCCCATTTGAATTCCGCTTTTTGGGAGTGTGTTTGAAAGCCTTCATCCACGGACAATTTGACTTTTCGCACGCTGGAGGCAGGAGTGTAATGATTACTCCAAAGAAAAGTCATGCCGATGACCGATGTTGAAAACGCTGTTTACCAAAAGAACGACTTATCGATAAACATGGATTTACCCAGCAACAAATCGGGGTCCCTCAAGTTGAAGAGGTCACTATGCGCAATAGAAAGGCAGCATCAGAGGGTCGGTTTATACGACGTAGAATAAAAGGCTCCATATGCGGCGAAAGATGGTAAAGCGTTGAACGTTGGCGGGTCGGCAGATTCACGGAGTTAAATAGTTTAACCGTAGAATCAATTCACTGCCATCCTAAAGGAGAGGGTAGCGGCGATGTGGGGAAACTCGCGATTATTCCCGTTGTCAGTCAAACCCAGAAAATGACGATGTGTCGAAACAGGAGCACAGATGAACCTAACGAAACAGTGTGTACAAAACGCACTAGAATAGATTACAAAAATAACCACGAACCGTGGACATTACAGTGATAATAAATAACTACGAGGTCACAGCGGGCTGTACACGCTTCGACACAAGAGTTATTTTCCCACAGGGTTACCAGTGGTTGAAATATTCTTCCATCTGAGGCTATTAGCTGCTTTCTTAGAACCCGCTTCGAAGGGTTGCTAGATTCCCAAAATTACTCATGCCTTTGTTGGACTGGTAAAATACTCGTAATGTGCCATGCTACTGGTGCTTGCCTCATTACCCAGTGAGATATTAAATCCTGTTTCTAACGGTTACCTTTGAAAGCTACGGACGAATTGAGTAGATACGAGTGATTTGGACCCCAGCATTGAGGTTGTAATGGTCTAGTCAATCGAATGAAAAAAATGACAAAAATATGGTAACACCAAACGGTAACAGATAGACGCCAAAGGTCTGCCTGTAAATAAAACGAAAGACGTACCAGCAAAAATGGAACGACTCACTTACAAGTCAAGGTCCGTTCAACCGAATAGGTCACCACAGAATAGAAAGCGACCGCCAAAGAGTATGTTCGGAAGACCCACAGATAATTCCACACGCGGTGTGGGGTGACTAGTGTTGACCACCGACAGATAAGCAGATACGCGAAGGTAAAGCATTTTGTCGTGCAGTTACTTCACCAGCCCAAATCTTCACACAAAAGAAGAAAACAAAGACCCCCGTGTTGACGATTAAATTCAAAATGTAGTGATGCGTTCAAACGAACGTACAGGTGAAGTTAACAAAACTGTATATACAAAAGCGTACAAAAATGAATTACAAAATAAACCCATGAACTGAGGAAAGTTTAACTTTAAATGCATCAAGTAAGCAGTGGATTTTCAAAATCATGGATACTCGACAGATCTATATTAGGCGTTGCGGCATCAAATGTGAGCCTCCAACTTTAGTGATCGTGTATCATGTTGGTTTAAAAACGAGGAAACGCGCGATCTCTGTTCGTGATATACATCAGAAGTCTGTTTCTGAATTGTTTCAGGATATTCTGAAAAAATCACAAGATCCGATCGTTCAGAATATTCCGAAAGTCCAGTTATTGAGACTTCTAACAATTTTAAAGGACTTAGTTAATGGCGTTTCACTCAAAGAAAGTATTGAACGATGCAAAACTGTAGAAACTATTTCAACGGAAGAGGATTTAAATCTAGTTGATGTCGACGTCCTCGAGAGGTAAGCAAATTTATTTTTGGGAGTGAGGTAACCATACTTCTCGCAAGTCGAATGTTTATGACGTCTTCCTTTAAAAGAGTGTATGTCGTGTTCTCAACGGACATTGCAATAAAAAAGGTGCTGGCATCTGAATACCTAATAATCACCATTAAAGTACAAACTGGAGACTCACGAGTCAGCCTCCAACAACCCACCGCCGTGAGAACTTAAGGTCTCAGTCTGTGTGCGTAGTAAACTGCTTTAAGCACGTGAGGTCACTTACATCATAACAGACTTAAAATGAATGTACATCAGCTGGAAAAATCTGGTACATTTTTTGTTCAAGTTCAGTTCGTAGAGGATGAAGTGGCTGCTGCCAATCAAGCGTTCAAAAGATTTGCACTGGAATGCCAGATAACAGCACACAGAGCTGCGAGTGTCCCAGATGAAGAGGGGCCTTACGGATTTTAGGGGTTCCGTTTTACGATTTCCAAGCCAGTCTTGATTAACGTGTAATCTATGTGGGTAAGAGAAATGAGTGAAGAGGGAATAAAAGAAAATCATCCTGAATCCCCAACGATTGTCTGGGTACGTGATATTTAGTGTTAGCTTTCTTCACACTACTAGTACGAGGATCTCAACCATGATAAACAAGACAGACAGGTAGTGATACACACACTTGAGGAGGCATCAGATAACCACTTATTTACAATTCCAACTCCATCCTTCCTTGACTGGGGTTACTAGAATAGCACCTTCCAGCAGGTACGCTGCCGCGGATGTATTCGGCCCGCATCTTTCCATAACAGTGCATAACATAAATCGAGAATTTTATTATATTATATCCAGATACGTTCCAGTCCTATTGCGACGTTTTTTCAAGTCCATGGGTTGTTTTTTTTAAAATATATTGTGTGCCACGTATATATTGTGTGTCGTTGGTGGATCGTTTGAAAACTGTTTCAGCGAAGTCAAAGTGTGAAGTAATAATTCATTCTAGAAAATCCCGAGCAATATATAGGGCTCCTGAGTAAGCATTTCAACGCTCAATAAAACTTCTGATGGATCATGTAATTTAAGTCTACTCCCAAATTTCTGCCAACTGTAAGGCTGTGCATGTTGTAGTGGACAAGTGGATGGGCGCTAAACCCTCGCCCACTAACAATTTAAATGCACCTTTCCTAAGAGCGATCGAAAAGCACTCCCAACAGGCATCGCAGTAAGGTTTGGAAACAAACCGTATATTTCCAGCCGTGTTTGGAAATATGATAAGTAGTTAGCCCCAGCTTATTCTGGAACCAACAAAAACAAGAAGATAAAAAACCGGGATGGGCTACAGCTCACTCGGCGGCATTAAAAACGCGCGCCTGGCGAAAACTGCGTGGAGCCTTCGAGTGCGTTAAACAACGCCCAAATAAGTGAGGGTTAGTGCAACTTGAAGAATGGAGTAGTAAGTGTGTCGTTAGGAAAAGGGCAAGCGTTCGCTGCATGCAGTTAGTTAAACGACTGAAGAAAGTGGCAATGAGTTCATATCAGGTCTCCTGTTGCAGGCGTATACAAAATCATGCGTACAGAACAAACAAACGAGAAAACACGGTTGCAGCCGGGATCCTTAGAGAAACTAAACGATCGCTTGTCACTACAATGTTCAAATATCGTCCGAATCTTGTTTCTGCAACTAACGTACGATTATATTTTAACGTGTCAATGTTGACTACTTAAAGTAATCCATATACCCTACTAGCGCACTAAAAAACGTTCGGAAACATGAACATAAGTAGCAAGCACCAACGTAATATATTTGTAGTTATAGTACATCCTGGGAAACATACAGCATGGTTATTTACACAGTTTATTGATTTAATCGCATACAGTTTTCGAAAGAGTCCAGCAGAATAGTACCCAGTCTAGTTCTCACTATCAAAACTTGTACGACACAAAAACTGCGATCCACCGCGTCGACTCCGTGTATTATTATCTAACCTGGAAAACAGAATGCACAGAGAAATCACGCCAGCTTAGCAAAGCACGGAGCGAGTTGTGTTGTTAAGTCCAGAACAAGAATCACAAATGAACAGCTTGATCACATTAAGTAAGTTGAAAACCAAAATAATCGAAATTGTGCAATTGCGTGCGACTCCCAAAAATGTTATTTATCATCGTCATTAAACGATGCGTTGATGTCAGAAATCATTGTTTGACTCAGACCTCACCAGTGCTGGGCTTCAATGTGCATCTTTCAAGGTTATCCGTGAGGCAGCCGAAAGATTACTGTAAGCCAAGACATCAAAATACTGAAAGCTAAAGGTAAAGCTGTAGAGTTCATGGAAAATTCATATGAAAATGATTTCTGTTATTGCACGACCTGCAAGAACGCAGGCTATGGGTGTAACTTGCAGCTGAGGAAAACCTGAGGAAAAGGCATGAATATATCTTAACGAATCAGGAGTGAAAGACAAAGGGCTTCTGCTGAGGAGTATGAATAGGAGTAGGAGTAAAAGATGCTCTTACGAAGAATTCTATCTTACCTGGTAAGCCACATCAAAAAGAAGGTGCGCTTGGACTGATGATTCAAGGTAAATAAGGCGATCACATTTGGCCACATCGGAACTTAGGATACACATCTTTTTATTACGTATTACCCTCTTACCTGTCAGAACAATCTGTAGTAGTGGTGAAGTGAAGTCCAGTTCCTTTTGAAATGCGAGCGATAGAAGTTTTACTTATTGTGACCGACTATAATAACCAAGGATTGATAAGAGGTCTCTTCGCACCCAAACAAATGAGGTGCATGTAATCATAAAGAAGAGAGAGAAATGGACGAGAAAAGGTTGGTATGACGGTGCACATCGCTGTGGGATTAAGACCTTTCATCTGTCCTGTTAAGAGGCTCATAGTAGATATCTAACCACGGTTTTCAAAAATAATGGAGGCATCTGTGTACGCGTTTGCGTCAACTGAATGATCTAACAGATGAACAGGTGGTTAAATTTTTTAAGGAAAGCTTCTCCTCAAGGTTGGTTATTTACAACCATTGCTTCCAGTTGCTTGCTTTCAAGTGGTTTTTTGCATACTTCGAACTCTAAACATCTAACTGCCCTTATTACTTTTGGCCGGTGGACCTGAATTTAGTAATGTTGGCCTGGTAGAAACTTGTGACGCATCCTCTATCTGGATCTAAATGGTTTATTGTTTACGAAAATGGTACCTGCGTACTTGGAGCAACTAAACGGAGGCATAATGATAACGGTAACTATACATACTACTAAAATGATCTGGGATCAGCAGCAACAACCAAGGAAGAGCAAAGTGAGAGCAACAGGTTAATTTTCATATGTAGGCACTCAGAATAGTGCTAACCGAAAGATTAGCGCACCCAAGGTTTTAGAAGGTTAAAGTAAAAAAATGAAATTCAAGGATAAATCAGAAAAGCAACTTGACCTCGGAGTTCTCCAATGGGAGGAAGTGAACCAAATGTGTATAGGGCACCTTATTATATGTGGAAACACACACAGAACAGGTATGCATGGTTGATGCCGGAATATTTGAGAAGAATAAAGTTCTTTTATACCTCTTAGAGTATATATAAGGGTTTCATCGAACGCTTTCTGAAGTGCACAAGTTATCCAGAGGTGCATGGGAGCAGCTCCCTGAAACCGTCTGGCTACGGTACGAAAGATAAGTTGCCGATATTACATTCGTGAACTCTTCACGTTTCTTTGGACACTATGGGCGTCATGCGGAATAGAGCACACTTGGTTGTTGATCAAGCTTGATCTCAACGCTACTCTGATTTTCATACAGAGTGATAAAAAGAAGATGAAATTGCCAGAATTTCTGTAGTGGAGTCTTACATTCCGTCAACGAAACAAGCAAAACCGAGGTCTCTCCTTATACAATTCGGAAATTGCCGATACCAACAACTTAAGAAAACCGAAATGGGTAAACCCGGTAAAATCACCAAACCCGACGTATAAAAACCAAAGATATTGCGCAAATCTGCGGCAGTTTAATGCAACCTGCTTGCCACGGTTCTCTAGAGGTTCAACAAAAACGCAACCTTCCGTGCAGACTGAACAAAACAGTGCAGTCAACTATCGAACAATCAGCCAGATCGATACTGCGAAGCAAGTGCTCGAGAAGCCAATACATTTAAGTTTCGAGGTTAATCTCACTTAATTCGGACTCCGTGGCTTAGTTCAGCATGGTTTTAATGCGAATATATCTGTCTCACTGGCACTCAGTTAAAATAAGACATGATTAAGGGCAATGGATCAACAACATGTCAAAGCTGTAGACTTCGTCAAACTCAGTAGGCTTCTAGCAGGATAGCTGTGCAAGAGTTGTGCACGGAACCACACCCTTTCAAATTGAATGGAGGTCTTACATTGAATATCCGAATTTCTCTAAAACAGACAGCGGTGTATCTGTGTGAGAGTAAGCATTTCCTGTTGGCGTGGTGTGATAAGTAAAGTCTCTCAAGGTCAGATTTTAGACGCTCTCTTTCTGGTTTACGTGAATAGGCCTCCAGATCTCCTAGAAGTATCATAACTGACGTTTGCACATGTCCTTATTAGGTAGAAGGCCACGGATAATCTGAGGGGATCGAAAGTCATATAACGCATACTGAACTAGCTATACCTGCGATCCAGAATACAGAAAGGCAATTGCTATGAAATAACGGCACATGTACAGCAATATGTACTGGCTCAACTGCGACCACTACGCTTGCGTATGCATTGGGAAGAACGGAGCTGTTTGTTATGTGTAAGGTGGTAAGTCTCGGGTTTAGTATGTGTACGGCGACTGTATGATCAGGAACTAAAGGTATCAATCTGCCAGCAAACGTTTATTGTATTATGGACCGTTCGCTGAGCTTTCTGGATGGTGACAGATTATATGTTCTGTGAGCACTTTACTACACTTGCTAAATCGCAACCTGAGCACGGCGTCTGCATAATCCCAACATGCGTTGTGCGCAGCAAAGTTGAACTGGAGCAAGTATAGTATGCAAGCACCTGTTTGATACATAGTTTGAAAAGTGGGTTATATTCATATTGGCTGAAATGACTAGGTGTATGCCTGCTACTTTGCGGAGACTACGAGTGATCTAATTTGCACAGGCACAGTTGGTCCTGACCATTAACGGCGTTTTATGCAGGCATGACTATAGGCTGCTCATGACATCCACTGAGGTCGAACAAACCTCCGCTGTATCGGGTGAGGACAAAATGTTACTTCTATCAGCCCATCTTCGGTTGCTCGAGTTTTTCCCCAATGATATAGTGCCTGTTCACTCACTCAGAGGTTCTGATACTCTAGAGTGGCAGTTTATTATCTTTCCGTGTGTCCAGTATTCTTCCGTTTTTAATTTATGATATACATGTCTTTTTTGCTGTCAGTTCCTATGTTCACTCTCGACACTAGTCCTTGTCAGCTTCTTCAAATTCATCCAGTATCACACAAAGCCCCTTCATATTAATCGACTTTGATGTTCATAACATGAGTATAGTAAGAACGACTGTATCTGTTGTGCCGACCTTAGTTGGTTGGCTAGTAATCTGATCTACTAGGTTAAGCGTGGCTGACTTATGATTGCCTGGCTGCGTTCGACGTGCACATGCAGAAACGACCACGGGAGATACTGTTAACTTCCGGCTTCAACTAAACTTAAACCAAGTCATCGATAGCCAGCCATGTAGATATTAGTTTCCATTATTTTAAGTTGAAAATGTATGCAACCCATGGAATATGTAAACAAACACAACTTTTTGAAATTTAAATTAGTAGTACCATAATAAATAGGGGCAAAATGCAGATTAACCCTTAAAGTGACAAGGTCTCCTAGAGAGCGAAGTTGCGATGTGTATAGAGATACATTGAATGATGCAAAGATCCATCTGACGAATTTATAGTAAGTAGTACAACACACATTTGTACCACATAAATAAGTAACAACACTACCGTTACTCATATGAACTTGAGAGAAGGTTTCCGCTGAATATGCAGCATTTTCTAAACAAGTTCCTTATAACGGGATGTTGTCACTTGTTGACTAATTCGGAACCATCCTGTAGGTTATTCAATATGTTAAAATTTGCAGCTTCAGAGCCAATTATCTGAGTCGTTTTTAATCCAACCGAGTGTCTGAAAATCAAACAACATATATTCTGTTGTAAGATATTCGCACTAAATTTTGTAGGAATGAAGTCAAACAGTTTGGGTGTCGTGTTTAACATGTTATTGATAAGTTGGTTGAGAATAACACAATGTTATGAGCAATTTGTAATATTCTACGTTTTAACTACTTCGGGTGGCCTTCCTCAGGAGTGTTGCGATTGAAATCACACTAACAAAGAAATTTGCCATGGTTAGGTCAATCTGTGCTGCAACTGAACTGATTAGTAGAATCGTCTGTCCACTAGGTGGAGGTAAGACTGATATAGATAAGATTCCTCTGTGTCTGATGTCTTTTATTCATCCACGCCACACTACAGACAAGGGTTTACTATCATTGCGATTAACACAAGCGTTTTGTGTATAAATGGTGACAGCTTCAGCGCAACAGCGCTTAGCATGAGAAGACAGACCCCTGCGAATCACTCGAACTTAATCAAAACCTACGTTGTGATCCTCTGATAGTGCATGCAGTGCGATGGCCGAATCCTTCTCTAGCTTCTCAAGTTGATATGCGTCCTTGGGGGGAAACCTCATGTGCCTTTTGCGTTAGGTAACACGTACATTCAGTTGTCTGCTTGCTTCTCAAATGTAGCTGGCATGGCGATCACCGCATTTAATTTCGTAAACACAGTCTGTCTGGTCGCCTATAGAAATTGGACGTTTAGGATGCATCACCAACCGTTCTAAGGTGTTATCTGACTGAAATACGGTCCAAATGGCGTACTCGGAGAGGATGGAGCGAATGTTTATGGATGTTTGTTCAAGATACGGTACTTGCACAGCAGAGCTGAAAGTTCTGGTCGTTTTGGTCACTTCCTTAGTTGACATGCACTTAATTGTGTTCTCAACATATGCCTTTGGATATTGATTGGCGGATAGCATTTCTTTAATGCGAGAAAATTTTGCTGTTTTGGAACGTTCAGTGGTAAATATCTTAGTATCCTTACTGACGAGTGATTTGATAACTGTTCTCTTGATGCTGATTGGATGCGACGAGTTGAAGTTGAGATACTGACCAGAACGAGGTGTTTTGCAGTACACAGAAACCCGGAATCTCTGGTGCTCATCAACTTTCATGAGGCAGTTTAGAAAACTGTGAATACAATGCCGTTGCATTTTGAGTTAAGAAAATGTAGGAGTTGGTCGCGAGCGGTCCGGTTCATGATTGCGAATGTGCCATCTACATACCACCACCAAATTACTAGAGGGCAGATAAATTCACTCATTGCTTGTGTTCCCAAATATCCGAGGAACATATTAATTACTGCGGGTGCAACAGGAGAACTCACATCTATACCACGGTTCGCTTGTACAATTTTTTGTTGAATGTGAACAAGGTTGAGTGCAGACAAAGTTCAAGACCAGATACAGTTTTGGAAGATGATAAATTAGTACGAGCATCAAGAAAGCCCTTACCTTCTAATAACTCTTTAACAAGTTTTACTAGTGCACTGGTATAAAGAGAGGTAACATCGAAACCAAGAAAAGTTTAATCACTACATAACGTCATGTGTTCGAGTTTGTGAACAAAATCAGAAGAATCCTTAACGTTGCTTACCAACTTGTTTTGCAACGGTTTGACTATGCGGTTGATGAACTTGGCCAGCTTGTAATTTGGACTGATGGTGTGGTCAACAATAGGTCTCCATGGGTATTCCTATTTTATGCACTTTTGGAAAGTCATAGAATCGCGAAGGATGGTTACTCTATGAATTGGGCATGAACCAGGTAGACTGCCCGAATTTTTGTTTGAAGTCCTGAGGAAACTTGCTTGTTTGTGCTTCGA
Source organism: Paragonimus heterotremus (assembly GCA_013368495.1). Taxonomy (NCBI): domain Eukaryota; kingdom Metazoa; phylum Platyhelminthes; class Trematoda; order Plagiorchiida; family Troglotrematidae; genus Paragonimus; species Paragonimus heterotremus. Next base: position 45,563 of record LUCH01003736.1, on the reverse strand, counting down.
CTATTAAGAAGTGCGTTGGTCTTCTGCTCACTGATCTCTTCATATGGCCCAGTAGCTAAGTGCTTTGACACTTTCTTTCGATAATCTTCTTGATTAAGAATCACTGTTATGTTGCTGTTATTGGCCTTAGTAACGTGAATCGAGCGATTCTTCTTGATGAAACCAAGAGCATTCTGTTCTGCAGCGGTCAAGTTTGAGACAGTTGGCTGTTGTCGTTGTAAAACGTTTGTAGTTATGAGTAGTGTTTCATCCGCAACATCTGTGGCCAGTTTGCTCAGTGCAGGTTCAGTTTTGGGAAATATATCTATTGGCTCGAATTGCCTCTGTTGGATATTGAAATTGAGTCCTATTTTAAGCAGGCTTATTCCGTTCATACTGAGTGGCCGCGAGGAAAGATTCATAATTAGGTTTTCTGCTCATTGATGTGTGAAAACCAAAATAAACCATATTTGTCATCACACTTGGCATATTTTCAGTAGGTTATAATGAAGGGTAAGTTGTCTTAGAAGAATGTTCTACTAGCCACACAAAGACAAACTGAAACCGAAGACACCTGCAGTGGCTTCACGCAAATTCAGAATTAGTTGATGACTCATTTATTACTTTAACGCTGAAAGTCTTGCAGATCAGAAGTTACTCAGGGAAATGTGACAGAAATGTAGGTTTGCATTTTTAAGACGTACATACGATATATTCTTTAATTACATGGATTATTAGAAACAACAACGCGCTAAAATCAATAAACTTGGTAGAATCTGCCCACTGGCTGATTCACCTCACTAGTAACGTTTCCCGAAGCTACTATCATTTCTTCTTAAATTGTTGTCTTCTGTAACCATCATCAACAACTCAAGCTACATAATAAATAGAGTAGATAGAATGTAATGGTGAACCCACGCACATACGATCCTCCCCCTACCATCAACAAAAATCTCCCTATGAGGGCTACGTTCGAGGGGCAAAGATTCTAAACCGATGGACTCCGATTGAGATGGGTGCGATATAGTGACTTTGACATTGCTGCTATATGAGAACTGTCAATACAAACATACATCTATGATCAACACAGGTTCTTCAGTGAGACCGTTATCAGTAATTCAAACTGGTGTAGATACTTTACAGCAAGTGTAATACGTACAGCCCTCAGCTTACAGTGATTGTGCAGTAACTATGCGGTAACCAAAGCTAACGCCTTCAGACAAACAATAATATTTACATGGCGTTCGGTCTAAGAAGTCTAGAGGAAAAATCGACGTTATACAATCCAGTCCTTGCTATCATGTCGTGGAAGGATTACGTACAGACGTGGATGTTGTCAGGACAACCAAAAGTGAATGAAATTCAGAAACTCCTGACTAACAAGACAACCTCATAATCCATGTTTTATTTGCGCTCACACTCAAGCAACGAACAGTATTACGAACAATTTAGAACACTTTTCCTGAAGAGCAGTGAAAACGTGGTCCCAACAGGCATCGAACCGAAAGAACATGTTAGGGTTTGAAAACAAGCCGTATATTCCTAGCAACGGTTGAAAATATAATGAGTAGTTAGTTCCCGCCTAATCTGAGACCAACGGCAGTAACTAAGGGAAGAAAGAGAGGAAACGCGAGATTGTCTCCAACTCACTCGGTGGCACTTACATACGCCTCTAGCGAAAATTCCGTAGGACGTTCGAGTACGTTAAACAACGCTGAAAAATGTACACGTTAGACGACATTGAAGAATGGAATCACAAATAAGACGTCAGGGGAATGACAGGCATTGGTTGCGTGCACGACTGAAGAAAGCGGCACTGAGTTCGTATCAGGCCTTCTATAGCAGGCTGCCATACACAAAATCATGCGTACAGAATAAATAATCGGGAAAACACGGTTGCGGTCAAGATCCTTAGAGAGGCAAAACGATCACTTATCACTACAATTGTTTACACATCCCAGCGATCATTAAATGGATATCCATTTGGCATGATCCAAGGGACAAAACCACTATTATATGAGCCTAATGCATGGCTCATTGGTCAGGCGTACATCATAGTTAGACATACCAAAACGATGTGTGGAGATTGTTTACGAACGAATTTACGCACCTTAATAATTCACTACGAGATCAATTCATAAGCACACTAGGTTCGGTCCAGCGAGACAACCGTACTTCTCGGGATGGAATAAGTTAACTCCAAGCTTCAAAGTGTTTTCTGTAAACTTCCAGGAGGTTTGATTTCTCAACGGAAGTGCCTAATGTCAGGAAAACCTATCTTATAAACGTGCACCACCTTGGGGGCATACTGTATATTTTGAAGGCATGGACAATGTGAATTACAGTGGAAAATAAAACAGTGGGTCAAACAGGTTAATCACGCAATTGGAGAACGTTTATTTTTGGTAAAGGACTAATCGCGTAGCTTTACCGAGTAGTGTATTAATACTAGCAGGCGATAGTGATGCAATAGTACCAAATAACCCAAGTTAAAAATGTGTACAGGTGGAAAACCGAATCGATCGTGAAATTGATTAACAGTAAAACAGCTTTTGAAAAGACAGATGAAAATAAACCGAAAGCATAAGATTCCTGTAGAATTTTTTGAAGAAATATATCTAAATGCGAGCATCACTTGGAATCACGTAAGAAAACAAACAAACAATTGTGCGCAGTGTGAGGACACAAACGAGCAACATATTGAAGCGGAAAGGATGCGGTTTACTTATTTGTCCACGAACCACATCACTCGACGAATGGGAAACCATTTGAAAGAATACTGTTCAGATGGAGTTCTGTTTAACTTTAAAACATGGATGGACTGTTGGACCATAGGAAAACGAATCCATTCAGAATGACTGACATAGTGTCTAAGATTCCGTCATGCGCATTTACCCTTCTTGGCCTGATTAGTTCATTCAAATAAGACCAGGGAAATTCGCCTGCCAATCGGTTAGCTTGAAGACTTACTAGAGAGGTGTGAAAATGCAAAGGGAGTTTCACTTTGTAGCTGTAATGCAATTTCTACGGAAGAAAACAGACAGTTAGAAAAGATTACTAATAAGCAGTCAGAGATTTGGTCAGTATCAAGTTGAACGCCTGAATGCAAAGGCTACGACCAAATGTGAGTGATGTTCAACATGAAGTTTCGAAAGGCTAAACTCCTGACCCTACACAGAGGTCACTTTTTTGAAAGGAAGAAAAGTGATAACCAACTTCACACAGTGTTCACATCTCTAGAGTAACGAATTTCCGTATTCCCAAGTGTTGGTCGCTGTGGCAAGAACATAGAAATACATCTTCTGAAAAGCTAACGGAAAAAACGTAGCTATGCATAAACAAACGTTAATGGGAAGGATCTATCTCTGGAAAGATAGTAGACTAGTTAGGAAACCGATTCAAGTTAAGTCTAATTTGTCGTTACTGGACCTCAACAAGAAATGTGTGGGTTTGAAACAAAACACCCATACTTCAAATGAGGCTCCAGCGCAGATAGTGAGTGGTAAGCTGAGCTGAAACAGCTCCTAAAGTCTGTTCATTTCCAGTTTGGCGTACGGGATCATTTATGTTCATTTGAAAGCTTCAAATGAACAGACCACATGTACCAGTGCTTCGTTCACGGGCAGTTCGCTCAGGCCTTACCGATTCCCACAACTGCAACTGGTCCATGCATCTCTCACTTGCCGTATGTCCAGGTACCCAACTCCGGAGTCCAAACCAAAAGGGCTTGCCCAACGGGCACGACGTCTAAACAAGTCAGTCGGATGAACGAACGGCCGCAATAAACCGACAAAACCAAGGTCGGATTAGCTAGCTGTGGGTAGGATGGGGGTGTACGCGCATTTCTGGTTGAGTTGCTCAGCTCCGGTCACCACGGTCCAATGTCGATAACATGGCTGTTTACATACATCTTTGTATCCGTTCCAGAGCTTGAAAGGTAGTGCTGGACTGGGAACCAGCACGTGACGGTGAGTGCACGTGGGCAAAGTGAAAAATAGAATAATTCCCCTAACAGATTGTGCCATCATAACCGTTTTTTCATCAACTGATAGATAATAAAAGGTTGCATTCATAAACGAAACGGATGTATAAATCACCAAAAGAATGATCAAAACATGACAATTCCCCTGTAGAATCTGAGGCACGTTATGCTGTGTGTCTAAGTTTGTCGCACCATGTGTGGACTCTGTCGTGACATATTGTAACCATGCTGTCAAAACAATGAGCGTCGCTTGGCCCCCCAGTTCTGTGGCCTCGTCACTGAGCCGTATCGTTGCGCTTCCTATCAACATATCTTATATGACCATTCTGTCCGTGATTAAGGTAACTTGTTGAATCATTGAGATCGTTCAAAGGCGTTGTCCAGGTTGGGGTGCTTTGTTTTCTGAAGGCCTGCTTCTTCATGAAAAAACGATATGTCCGTTTAGTTTGAATCGACACAAAACATTCGCATCATACGGGTTTTGGTTAGGTGATTACTAACTAGGATAACAGGTTGATGCATGTGCGTACTGATAGAACTGGGCGGGGCGGAGGAGAGGGCGTAACGCACCCTTTACAATCGTCGTGTTTGTTCGCAAAATGATTTCTCTGGGACTGTACAGACTGTAAGTGTAGTTGCCTCTGATGACGGTCTAGAATCAGTACTTTCATTCAATCGAAGGCACATCGGACTTATGGGCCCTGGGATGACTAACTCGGTCCGTGTGTGTCCGTCTGACTGTCATGTTGAGTTATGTCGGATCACACTCTTCTCACTTCAGTTTGGCAGACAGCGGCCGCGCACAGCGTGGTCTGAACGAGTTTATCATGCTGGAACCAGATTGCCCTTCCGAAGGGCTAATTATAAAAAAGCGTAGATATCTCCGTTTTGTTTAAACGTAAGGACGGTCAAAGACACGTTTATCATATTGTTTTCCCTAAGTGTTTCAATGTAAATACGAACCACAATAACTACGGTACGTTGAGAAAAAGAGCTATTTATGGTAAGGCGAATGAGACAAGAGAAGTTCAAGCGTCGTGATCTATTCAACTTTTTTTTTCTTCAAAAATAGTGAAACGTGTTATTTGCTTCACTGAATGACCGTTTCAACTCTATTCTGTTTCAGAAAAAAAGCTTTGATGGATCAACAATTCGAACAAAACCGCATTAGTCCGACAGATCCAACGTTTCAATATGACAAAAAGGTAGATTTCCCACAAGATCATGTCGAAACATCTGCTTGGGATTCCGATGAATTCGAAATTTGAACAAACCAATATGAATTGTAATCATGAACCATTTGGATCAAGGTGAAGACAGCTGGTGATGTGTTGTTCACAGACATTTTTCTGTTGTCAATGGAGACAGAAAACTCGACAGTCAGTAAATTAACTTGATCATAAATACCGAGGAAAAATGATTAATTACTCACTTCACATCAACAATTTTATGCAACTCAGAAAAGATTGACCGAACATGTGATTTACTGAATGACCAATGAAACTCAGTATTACGACAAAGCTTGCATTATGGTTTATAAACATTATAAACTCAAGATGTAAATATTATTAGTTTTGGGCGGTTATTCGAATCGAGTACTTAGCTTGCAGACAGATTTTATAGCCAGCTTGAACAACACACTAACGCCAATAAGAAGTTAACATGACATAATGTGTGACGGGACGGGAACTGCACAAGTAACATTTCAAAAAGGATTACGAATAAATATTCCACCAACCACTAAATGATAAAACCCTGAAGAGAATATTTGTTTATTTAATGTTAAACCTTAACAACACTGCAATGACCAGGATAGAAAGTGCCCATATCGTGGTCAGTATTCGTACAAGTGGAACGAATTTTATATGAACAGATAAAGTAAGGTTCACATCTGCATTAGATTCTGCAATACCTCGAGTCACATGCAACCCGGCTATCCAACTTAGCATAGAGGAGCAGTCACATTAAACACACTGTTTGATTAGGAGTCACCAACGAACTGCTTTGGACTAGATGAGAAACTTGTGTTGATTGTGAGATACTTCAAAAATTACGAGAACAATGTTTGCAATAATTATTCATCGAGTTGACAATCGAGATCGAGCCGAATACCATATGTTTCGTGGTTGGGTCCTACTTGAACAATCAAGGCAGCCACAATGCTTATAAACAGTATCAAAGAATTGCCTACTCACAGTGAAAAACTAATTGATTAGTCACACAAGACCACCCGAGAATGAGCTGAGGCACTATGATCTGTGTTCGGCCCAGGTACAAATTAGCCTGAAGCGTGTCAGTTGTGTGACGGTATGTATGTATACATATATGTGTGTGACAAATGTGGTCCAGTCATTGGCACTCATCATCATTACAGATAGCAATACATTAGTAGCAATACTGAAAAATTGTTACCTCCAGAAATGAGACCACCTGTGACAATAAGAAATGCAAAATATACTGAGTTACCCTACGTTATTTTATAAACAGGAAGCGATAGGAAGATTTAAAAAAGTTCAACTGGTCCCGAAGCCCAGGTTTTTCTATTACTTAGCTCGGCTTTGTCTGTCACTTGTTTGTTTTGACGCATGACACGAATGAATAACTTGTCCTAACCAGATGCTTATTATAACAAATCCGATGGTGCGTCTGAGTGCTATCTTGATTGTTTTCGTCACAATTCACGAGTGGATGGCAGTGATTGGCTATAGCCTTCCCCGAATCCCTGGTTGATTTCTTGTCGATAATTTCGTCTAATCTAACCAATTTGCGGACATAAGAGCCACAAACGTTATACCTCAACTAATCGAAGCACGAAATACGTGTGCAAATGGACTGCCTGAAGATATACAAAGGGATACTGTGATGAAAATCTATTTCATTCACCGATGGTCCATATTCCGACACAGTGGGCGATCTAGCAACAGACCAATCCAAAGTCACTTCAAGAGACTATATGAAGATTGCATGTACAGTTTCAATGTTACACCTTTCGTTATTCGCCAAGTTGCTCGTTCTGTGTTGTACCAATCAGCTAACGGCTCATGACTCTGACTGCGCCATTAAGAGTAGCCAATGACACATTCTGATTTCCATAATACTGATATACATCCATAAATCTGGATTCTTGTCTCATGAATAGCAACTGCTTGTTGAAACCAGCCCATGGTTTTATTATAACTTACGCGGATGGTTTCAAATCAAATATGATTTCTAGGGTTATTCGAAGTCCCTAATTCCTGCCATAGTCGAACTCACGATCAATGTTACCAACCGGATGTAGGATATCCGCACCAAATTTAGTACGAATGTAGTCAAACGGTTTGGGTGTCGTGTTTAACATGTTATTGATAAATGGATTGTGAATAACACAACGTTACGAGCAAGTTGTGTTATTCTCAATCCATTTATCAATTACCAACCGGAATTGTTATTCAGCAACTGACCGGTTTAGTGAAAACAGTCTCTTACGAGAAGGTCGTGATGGTAGGTACTAACGTTTGTCAACATTTGACTAGTTAGAATAGGCAACATTATCATCATCATCATCATTAACGACAATATATCAAAAGTCAATAGTGATAAGTTGAAACCATTAAAACTGTGTAACAAAATAGGTACATAATGTAAGATTACAATAAATCTCATCATGGGATGAAAAGGAATGAGGACAGATATAATGCATAAAATTTCAGTAAAACTGTGTCTCAGTCAGTCAGAATTCAGGTGCTCACGCATTGAAAACCATAGGTTTGAGAAACAAATTGTCAACTGTCATATAAGAGTAAAGTGACATTTTTGCGATCTTCACTACCTCATTTCGTCTCTCTTACATAGTTCGATCCTTGTATGTGGATATCTTCATTAACTGACTATGCAGTGTAAAGTTGAGCGAACAGTAAGAAACAAATTTTCTGTTAGGGCGACAAATCTATACATTCACTAGCACATAACAACCATAGGTTGATTGATACCGTCTTCCAAGTCGTGGACTTGTTGACCATTCACACCGCTGATCAGAAACCGTCTTGGAGACGACAGTGTGTCATAGTCAATTACAAGCTTGTATTCGTAAGGTGGTTGACCAGTCCTCATGAAGTTTTAGTTGTTTCTTTCTCAGTTCTTCTGTATTCGTTAATGTCACTTCATGGACTATTATCATGCTCGACGTCAATCGGAACGATAATGTGTACGATTACGGTCAAAAGCTGAAAAAATGCATTTGCACATTGGTGAGCCCAAACAGACGACATCGCGGAATGAGATTCTGCTCATCAAAACAGTAATAGGGGATATTCTAGAAAAACTATCAAAATAAAAAAGAAGACACTAACGAGAAAGAAACAGATCAAGTGTGGATCAGTGTATGGTAAACAAGCTGCAAATGAAACCCGCCTGATGAGCAGTCAAGCAATGTAATGAGAAGATCATTCACAAAAACATACCAGCACTTATGTGGATTCTTATTTTTTCAGATAATCCAGGTGTTGTACGACAGGTAGTTTCGTTGTGAGTAGTATACTACTCACGAGCAGTATATTACCCACAGGCGACATTCAGGAACAAAAGAGCAAGCCCCGAACGCCAGGAAGACGACGGACAAGAAGAGACTATCGAAATAGTGTGTACGCGTTGTGGGAGAAGTTACACCAAAGCGAACGGAAACGTACTGTCAACCAATGTATGTGAATGCATGTCTGTTGTGCAAATGAGTATACGCGTTTGTGGTCCAATTTTTGACGACCTGTACGGGAGTTTGTGCAATAAACGAATTCTCAGGCCAAGCGTCTCTCACGGTCGCAGCACAGGTAATCTCTCAAGGTCGAATTCTGGCTTTTGCATATTTACGGGCTGAATAAATATTACACATCTGGGATGAACGTCAACCTTATTTCATTATCCGAGATTCTTGCTGGATTAGATCACAAACTGAACGACGATAGTAAAATGATAACATCTTAGTTTATTTAGTGCCTCCATGTTTAAAAACTATGGTTAACAAAAAATGCGTGTTCTAAAAAATCACAACTGGATAGTTGCAACAAATATGTGATGGCAACAGCTAACAGTACCATATTTATACGGATTATAATAGAGCTTTTTGAGGGTTGTGGCGTTATACGTGAAACACAGATATTCGCAGTGTCATGTACGCCTTCCTAAAAATTCACAAATTTTATCGGACAGAACTTTTTAATTTGCAATACAGTTCTCCTCGTGCACTCGAGAACCGATCGCAAGTAGCCTTAAAGTAACTGCTGCGTCTCGTTTGCAAGGCCTGGAAGGTTTTGTTTATGCAACCAAATAGGTGTAGATTGTGCTGGTCATAGCTATCATCTCTGGTTAATCATCATGTCACTACTCGACTCTGGCGTTAGATTGTCATCACTATTTGTTCTACCTGTTACGTACCGTAATATACACATCATGGAGATAGCAAGCATGTGTAAACAAAACATCATAATTACGAAACGTGGAAACGCAGTCATTGAAAATAGGGCAAGGAGATATATATGCAAAATGGTCACCATATGATGAAGGACTCTGAGAAAACACTTCACACGCTCCCGAGAGGAAGAAAAAAAGGCTCCACAAACAGCGACCAAACGGCGGGAGAGAGCGAATAACATTCCGTTTGTAACAACAACAAAAATCTGTGGTGGCCATATGAACCCACCCTGAAAGCAACCTGGATTCAGAAAACGGGTGTTAACCATTCCATTAATCTGTTTTGGCACACAGATTTATTTTGAATTATGCATTATTGATCAGAATCAAAGCTGACCGTCGTAATGATCGGTGTAGTGGAGGCAAGCGTTATTTGTGGTCTACAGTTGCTGTTGTTCTTAATTTGCATTATTGTCGGCATCTATCACTTTTGGAATGGGGCGGATATAGCTCTACCAACCCTGAATCCGATGAACGACATCGGTTTAAATATTTCGAGAAATCGAGTTATAATAAATCCGGGCTCCTTTGCAAACGTTTTGATGAATGACCCAATATTTGACGCCAGTCAATTCACCCAGGAGGTCTATCCAGACAAAACAGAGACGGAGCAGTTGGCAAGACAAGCCACTCAAATTCTGTTGAGAAACAGTGTCAAGGGAACCAATTTGCCCATGTCATTAGCTTTCATCCGCCGATGTTTGATGTTTTTGGACCAGAATTCCACACTGTTGTTGACAAGAAGCAAGCGAATAGTCACCTCGAGTGGTGAGACCGGAACTGCAGCTCAATCAGTCTATCCTGTGGACGGTTCCGACCGCCTTGTTCGGTTCCGAATGGCCGAAAAGTCAAAACCAGACGATGGGTAAAGCGCGCTTTTCAAAAATTACGAGTGAACAAAGTATGAATTACATACTGAAAGTTACTCACTGGTAATATTTTTTTCCATTTCATGGTGAACTCACTATTTACGGAAAGTGAACCGTTCTCTATCCAAAAGAAACAGTGTCTAGTTTGATGGGTTCGAACTGAGTCTGTCGATTCTGAAACTAACCAATCAGTTTACCACTGGTCGGTACATCATTGCAAGATACTCATTGTTTTTGTGCAAGACAACGAGGGTTCAAAATTGAATTGCTGCCCTTTGATATCATAAAAATTTACACTACATTGTGATCGGTTTTCTACTCTTTCTGACTCGGTGCGAATAAAGTAGCTCATAGATGGTTCATTTAGGCATAATGAAGCTAAACAGATGTGTAGGTACGGAATAAAGTCAAATATCGCGTGCCGAGTTGTATGTTCCAATTGATTCTGAATTGTGGTAAAAACATGACCTCCCATCCACTTTCCAGATTGGACGGGTTGCGTCTAGTCACAGCAATCTAAATCTGACATTCTCCTTAGTTTGGTTGATGTCATCAGTCCATTGAGCGACTGTATACTAACAAAGCACGTTCGTCAAAGTTGCTGTTCTACAATTTTGAAACTGAAAGAACGCAGTAATGCAGAGCGTCAAAATGACAAAATTCGTATTGGGGTTTGTGAACTACACTACAAACAAGTCAGAATTGAGTTGATCGGTGACCCAATTGTCAACGTGTCTCAGAATTGACCTAACTAGTAGTAAAATCGCATCCCATTAGGGCACCGCAATGACCCAAACCTACTGGATGTAAAATAAACACATCCAACTTGTCGAGTTCATGCATTTCAGTTGATTGACGGAGTACATGACTGGTTGTCACTTTGGTTAATACCATTCAACTTCCACTGTATCTTTACTGTTACGACTACTGTAACTGTTGTATGACAGTCAGTTTCGTTGTGAGTAGTATACTACTCACGAGCAGTATATTACCCACAGGCGACATTCAGGAACAAAAGAGCAAGCCCCGAACGCCAGGAAGACGACGGACAAGAAGAGACTATCGAAATAGTGTGTACGCGTTGTGGGAGAAGTTACACCAAAGCGAACGGAAACGTACTGTCAACCAATGTATGTGAATGCATGTCTGTTGTGCAAATGAGTATACGCGTTTGTGGTCCAATTTTTGACGACCTGTACGGGAGTTTGCGCAATAAACGAATTCTCAGACCAAGCGTTTCTTGCGGTCGCAACAACTAGTGGTGCGACGAACGCGAGGATGAAGATACCCTGGCCGCAGCCGTTCGAAGATGGAGACGTCCGGACGTTCCTGGAGGACTTCGAGGACGTGGTCGAGGTGGTCGGAGTCAAGACCGACCGTGGGAAGCTGGCTGTCCTGCGGACGCTGGTGAAGAGCAGGGCGAAGGCGGTGCTGGACATAGCACGGAGAGGCCCTGTGAAGATGGAGTGGCCGTTGCGAAGGAGGCGTTGGTGGCTGCGTTTGACAGCCCGGCCGACCGCCAGGAGGCCATGCAACGGTTCAAGACGGCCAGGCTTGAACAAGGGGCGGATCCATCCGTGTTTGCCGCTACTCTGCAAGGTTTGCTGGACAGGGCTCTGTCAGGATTGGATCAAGAACCACGACAGCAATTGTTAACGGAGCAGTTCATTGAAGGTCTTCCAATGGCGGTTCGCGACCAACTCCGTATTGCCCATGTCGCCCGGCCGATGGACCTTGATGAGCTCGTAAAAGCGACGCGGGAGTTGGCAGCAATGTCCGTGGCCTCAGTGGATGTAAACGGCAATACGGACCAGAAGACGCTTGGCCTGAGAATTCGTCTATTGAGCAAACTGCCGTATAGATCATGTCAAAAATCAGACCACAAACGCGTACACTCATTTGCACAGCAGACATGCATTCACATACATTGGGTGGTAGTACGTTGTCATTCCCCGTGGTGAAACTTCTGTCATAGAGCGTATACACTATTCCGATAGTCCATTTTTGTCCGTTGTCTTCCTGGCGTTCGAAACTTGCTCTTTTGTTCATGAATGTTGCCTGTGAGTAATGTACTACTCGTGAGTAGTATACTACTCACAACGAAACTGCCTGTCATACAACATAACGATCAAGGGTCGTGTGGCCTCTCTAAGGATCTCGGTTGCAATCATGTTTCCTAGTTTGTATGCTCTGTAGGCGTGCTTCTGTGTATACCAGCCTGATATGAGACGCCTGTTACGAACTGAATGTCACTTTCTTCAGTTGTGCGAATAACTGCACGCAGTCAATGTCTGTCATTTCCCTAACGACTCATCTGTAATTCCATTCTTCAAAATCGTTCCGCTTGCACCTTTCTGAGTGTTGTTTAACGTACTCGAAGGTTCTATGCACTTTTCGTTTGGGGTGCATCTGAGTACCACCGGGTAGGGTTGAGTCAACCTCCAGATCCTTTCATTTATCCTCATGTTCGCTGCCGTTGATCAAAGACTGAGCTTGAGCTAACTGCTTATCATATTTTCTAACATTGTTGGAAATATACTGTTCATTTCCAATCCCTGTCGCATTCTTTTAGTTTGATGTCTGTTGGAACTACATTTCAACTGCTCTTCAGGAAAGGTGTTCTAAACTCTTAGTAGACAGAGGTCAAGCGCATACCCACTTGCCCACCACACTACCCACTATGGAAAAAGCGAAGAGCTGGAGATTCGTTGCGATTGAAGAGGAAGCTGAACACGAATCACGTGCTTACAGCACGAGCGTGAAGTAACAATTTTATGTTACACTTGTCTGAACAACTGAACAATCGCATGTCAACAATGCTCGGGTTGACCGACCATTTCAGGAATATATACAGTAAGTGACCTTTATGCTTAACCCGATAACCCTACAGCAATCTTTCAGCGTACTTGCCACATGACAATCCGCAAAAGGTGAGCGTGTTTAAAGCTCATCGTCAACTCAACAACTGCATGTGGAAGGTCCATAATCTTAAGATGAAAACAAAACCGCTGGCGCTCATATCGACGATACTTTTCACGAGTTCGAGGCAGAAAAAACGAACCCTAAATAAACGAAACATGCAACAGCTGATCCGCTTTTATCTGTATTGTCTAGGGGCGTATCATGGGCATTTGATGATCTCGCACGATCTCAGACATCGAGGTATTTAACAAAAGCTACAGTTATTTCCAATATGAGTTAGAACCATTAACAAGTGAAAGTGAAGCACACAGCTCGGACGGTTAACCCAACACAATAACGTTGCTGTGGAAGAGTCTACTTGGTGTGGGTGTTACATAAACAGAAACTAGGAACGAACAGCATATAGTAAAACTGGTGAACAATAAGTTTTTTCATTGTTCAAGATGGAGCCACTTGCAAGTATTGCAATAATTTGTTGTTATAAATTGAACACCATAGAACTGTGGACCAGGAGAAAAACGGACACATCGGCAAGAGCATACCTCAAAACGATGACAGTTTGTACATGTCATCAGCTGCAGCAACAGAATCACCAATGATAAACGGACGAGTTTGGCAATCGGTAAGTTTTACCGATAGGATGAACGTTCCAGCAAGTCGAAAGATATCTTGCTAGAACACGTACAATGGTGCCACACCAGACGTCTGGATAAACGACAGACATTCGTCAACATGCGCATATGCAAAAAAAAGAACAATTAACTTGGGTAGCAGACTTGATATTCACATGACTTTTTTGGTTAGCTCGATTGGAAAGGAAGAAGCAGATTCTATTTTCGTTAAGGCTCACCAGCAGCCTGGACAGGGATTTTGATTACTTCTCACGTGCCTACGTATTGGCTACACAGCAGAGAGCTAGCTGTCATGAAATCTGCTGGGTCAGACTTAAACTCAGTCTAGTCGACCTGCCAAAATCTGGACAGAAGTGCCCAAGGCAACCTAGGTTAGGATCTATGACCATGCGATAAAAATTTCGCCTTGTTACCACTGGACTTTCCCGTTGTCACATAAGACGACTGAATTGTCACAATTAAACCTCAGTTGTCCTAAACTCACAATTCGAATTGTCGACCACATCAAATCTACTGCCCAATGTGCCTACCGTTCAGTTTTTCAACCATCAGCTTGACATAGTTTTGTCTTAATACAGAGAAAGTGAGAGAGTGAATGTTCAAGTTTACGTGGCTAACAATAGACTGCAATCAGCTATGGCGATAAGAAACCCTGGGGTAATTAACGTAGCTAATCAAATCGCCTGCCGCATCCAAGCAGCTCGGACTTCATTATGAGCCAGTCACTGTAACCTTTCTTCGACAGGGAGATGTTCACTTGAAAGACGTAAGCACAACGAGATGGAAAGCTCTAAGGACAGGATAATTAATGTTTCCGAATCCTGATAGAGATCATTGCAACCCTGGTTGTCACGTCAAAAGCGGCGAAAACGGAGTGGACATCGTGGATCAAACAGGCAGACCATCAGTTTTATGTGACACGACTGCGACATATAGTTTTTTCATCGATTCGTGGAGTATGCAGTGAAGAGCATTTGAACACCCCAGATCGTAGCAACCATGCTATCACCGATGTGACTATTGAGAAAGACGCTAAACAAATTTACATAAACAAGCCCAGATAAGAACCAGATGGGCAAATATCAGATTCGTGTAAATGCATGTAACAGATCTCGTAGCGAACGACAGGCCGCAACAAATAAAAATCACTTTGAGTGAACTTATCGATGCATAGTGATGATGTATATTACCATGTAGGACACAAATAATGAAGAATCAATAAATGTATCGTTCGGTGAAGTGCTGTCAAAGTTCCATACACATTTGAAAAAAAAAACATTTCTTGACGCAGCCAAACGTGAAGTTTACACTATTAAGCTTTAAAGAGAGGCGCAGAAGGGTGGAGGCCTGGCAATGTTTGATTGACATGTTAAGAAAATAACAAGTGTATCATATCTTGGATAAATAAACCCGTGGAGAGTCAAGTTCGAAGTTTGGGTGAATGGGATCCCAAACCGAAAAAGAAAGTCACAGCCTTGTGGACAATTACTTTGGGACAGAATTCGTAGACTGAGATTCATTGAGCTGTTTTTTGAACACTCGAATCACACCATTGCAGTCGGCTGAGACTACCACCTCTCCCAGATAAAGTGTTAGATGCCGCGGGTCAGCATTCGTAGGCAATTCATCTAGACGCAAAGCATGATGTGTCCTCATTAGGCTCGCGGAATCGCTCAGACCGAAGGTTCCCGGAACACGAAGACGGCGTAGTTGTTTATCTAGCACCAGATTCGGATTCGGACTGAACACAGCCACAGTGACCATGATGTCGTGAGCTTTAATTGCTTCCCAACAACTATTACGATCTTTGCGAACGCGTGAAAATCGGGAAATCCGGTCCACCTCCAGGGACTTTCGCCAGATATAGAAAAAAGCATTTTCAGAACCTGAAATCAAGTAGCGTCCAGTTGGACTAAGCAGAGAGAAGACAGACAAAATAGCCTAATTTGAGAAATTCATAGCGAAAAAATGCATTTAACAGTTGACTAGATGATGGTTTTGAATTACACACATCTGTCGAAAAATAAATGTGGTAATCATTGGAACCAATGGGATACAGTAAGCGTATACAGATAGTCGAAGGGACTGGACCTTGAAACAATATGACGGCTTGTGTATCTTGATAGCCCACTGGGCTAAATTGGATGGTGTCATGATAATATCAACGGGGTTGAACATGCAAACAAGTAGAGTTCTGACGACCTGCAACTATCTGGTTCTCTAGGTTGAGGACTAGAAGAAAGTTAGCATCATTCTCTGGCAAAAAGGTACTAAGTCTAGCACACTGCTATCACAAGTTACTTTACGGTACATGCTTTCGGGTTGAAGGCCTTGTTCGAGAACTCTGGTCGTTTCCCTATCTGAATCCAGACATCCTCGCAGTATCTAAGCCCATATACAAACACGGATATTCACAACACTGTTCATTCCATACTGCATTGGCCGTTTTACAGGACAAACGGAGTCACCCTATTTTCTGCGTACGTGGGAGTGAATATGTGAAAATATGCCACCACTAACGTCTTCCAAGTACATTTTCAGTCATTATTGTTTAGATGCCAAAATAGATACAGCACAGTCCCGATAAATCCTACCCCTTACCAAACACACTCCAGTTTAGAAGGTGAACCAACATAAGCGCTTTCAGCGTCCATACTCCGAAACAGATAAACTGACATAAAGGCCTCGCTTGAATGTTAGATTCGTTGAATGTCGACGTCCGTTGCATTTCAAAGACTGTACTCTAGGACAGTAATCACCATATCGAACTGATGGCACTCTCACTGTCTACTTGAGATTAGTTGTATACTTCAAGTGACCTCGTAGACTTTGTCACCGGTCAGGATGCAGTAAGTATAATCGTTACTAAAACGGCTGCAACCACACTGGTTGACTGGTAATTTCGATGGTAGGATGTTCCGTGCTGTTCTTTTGTCAGGTACAGTTCTATAAGCAAAATTTTTTCGCTGCATCTGTATACGCTCCATGTAATTGTCAGTGATGTCTTTTTCCCGGATCTAGCTGTTTTCCTTAGACCGACACAGTTTTGCAGCAAGCATTTCGGCTGGGGATATTAGAGCCCAAATCGATTCTATGATGCCGTCTCAGTTAAGCAGCAGGTTTGGGCCGAGATCACTCGGGAAATGGCGAGCGGCTGTTTCAACTATGTGTCGAGCAAAGACTGCTTATAGTCAGCATTAGTTTCAGACATTGTAGGAGTCACTAGTTCACCCGACGTCCGCTTTTTCAGATCCGATTTGGTCTCAAGCGACCTTATTAGAGTATACAGCTGGATCCAGATCATGTGTTGACACGTTAACGTTTTGATTTACTGTTTTGTTTTACTCTAAGGTTCTGAAAAGCGGTCAGTTCACGACGAAGATATAACCAGACTTGGTGTGTCTAAACAGTGTTGTTTCTGCCAACTGACCCACATAAAGCGGGATGATCGCAAGAGCAAGACGGACGTTCGCCGAACCGTATGTCGGAACACGCGAGATGCAAGATTAATTAGTAAATGAATAACCAAGTTGTACAGTCTGTAATTATTAGGTCGCGTGTTAACCTTGCCAGCTGAGGAGTTATTGCACACAGCATTATTTACTGGGGTCACGAACACGGCGCGATGGTAAGGTAACGACATGTTCACGAAGTATGAAAACCGTGACTTATTCAGCTGTGTAAAGTGTTGCCTATTGAGTGAAAGGCTCAGTGACCACTCAGATCACTGGTTAGAAACACTAGCCGAGATGATAGCGTACCGTAGACATCAGGGTTCTTACAATTCACAACATTTCAGTTCAGGTTTGGTTAATAGCATTTGTATATTTTTGGATACAAAGTTCTTTCATTTTCTATGACATTCCATGTCACTGTTGCAGTCAACGGCGACTCGAGTTACAGTGCCTGCAGATATTTCCCATGATCATTATGAACAAATGCTTTTAAGTTTGTCGGATGACGACTTCGCAGACCGCAGGGGCTGTCTGTTCATGAAATGACAAAGATGGCAGTAAAGCTCATGTACCAAACTGGTCTAGAATGCAGGTAACACATTTCTGAGCTCAACGATTCCAACAGCCGCTGCACCTGAATCATATATACCATTCAGTAAGCAAGTGATGTAGCATACATCGTGACTGTTCGCGAGTTGGATAAACAGTGTATCGAAGAAAAGTCCCCAGAGCCGTCACAAGTTGAAAAAAGCAACAATTTTTCGTGGCAATTCATACGATTAATTAAGGGGGGATATCTGTGAGAAGCTGAAGTATACCAATCACGCTGAACGTTGATGGCAGTCGGCGATTGCTCAAGTGAACTCTTTATTCGCGCTTCTTGTCTGATTTGTGAATTTTAAGGATATATCTTGGCACCATTTACATATACAGTTCCTTTACATTTTTTGGGATACACTTTGAGGTTCCAAAGCGCGCAACACTGTTCTAACAATGCGACAGTAACAGTAACTTAAAATAAACGGTAAAGTTGTTGAGCTTAGTAATCGGTTAGTGTACCAATATCTCGAACGACAGTACCATGCGAAGTCGGCATTTCTGAAATTGGATCAAGTTTCTACAATTTGGACCGTCGTCGGCTCCATACAAGCGTTTCAATTAGAATTAACGGTAGTGTTTATAGGATCACAGTTACAGTATTTTTATTACACGTCTGAGAAACGTGGTCGCTGAGTTTTCAGTATATTCAGTGTTTTTGAACATCTATGTTGGTGCTCAATTTCGCGTATCACATGTTACCAGCTGACGGTCAACCAGGAAGTTAGATTATAAGTCAAGTTTCAGACTGTGTGGATCGATCAGGTTAACTCACCCAAACCTTCAAAATGTACAGAGTTAGATGGACGCCAACCCATCGTTTGACATGTCAAGCCCTCCTGGTCAAACCCTCAGCTGACTACCGTGAGATACGAGATAACTAATCAATAGCTTGGCAAATGAAGGTGAAAACAACGGTCACTAACTAGTGTAGTGAGCCAAGAGCGTGAATTGCATAAGGGTTGTTTATTCAAAAAACCAGTGCATGAGTTATGCTCTTCAACATGACTACAAACAAAAACACTCATTTGCGTACGACACTGGTCTCAGAATGTCACGGTCGACAGGGGTCCCAATGCTCAGTTTCACTAAGTACCAAGAACCATTTCATGCCACGTTGTAATCCAATGATTCTTCTTGTATTCTTCTCGTGGCTACTTCATTTTCAAAATCTATGCTCCAGCCTCACTATTGAATAGTAGTTGTGTGAGTGGTATGGTGCGATCGCCCATCCTCACTACACTAGTTTAGGAACGGGAGGTCCTGTTCGACTCCAGGGCTGAGGTCCTCGTGACTGTTGGCCTTTAGCCGGAAACATCGGATTTAATCGTTGCTTGTGAAATACTTTCACTTAGTAAGGCGGGAAGCTGTCTGACAAACACTGCTTTACTCCCGAGAACAAGTAATTGTATGCTTGCAAAGTGTAGGCATCGTGAATTGTTTGAGGTTAGACATGGGGATTTAAGTTGTTAGACGTCAGACGGAATATTCTTCATGGCAGCTCATATAACAAGTTTAAAAAGGATATCCGTAAAAAGCTTAGGTACAGCCTAAGTACTGAACGTGAAGCTTAGCTAATGGAGAAAGTTAATGAGATGGAGACCATCTTTGTCCTAAAAACACTATCATCCTCTTCAAGCTTCGGCGTCTACCTGTTAGCGGAGCTGATGTCATACTTATCTACGATAAATCCACAAGATTAGAAAGCTGGACAAAGCAAATTTACGTGATCTCCCGTTTCTATCACGTTATCGCTGTGATCTGTCAGTGAAGCGGTCGGCAGACTTAGAACCACTAAAAAAACTGAAGTTTGGCAACTAACCTGCTAACCCAGGTGACTTTGAGTTGATACATATCAAAGTGGAAAATGACGCACTTGTAAGGGGCTTCGACTTAGTTGTTTCAACTTGTGTGGATGAATACAAACGCCGTTACATTTTTGGATCAATCGGCAACAGCTCCCATGTTCAAGAAAGGAGTCCAGGTCTT
Source organism: Paragonimus heterotremus (assembly GCA_013368495.1). NCBI lineage: Eukaryota > Metazoa > Platyhelminthes > Trematoda > Plagiorchiida > Troglotrematidae > Paragonimus > Paragonimus heterotremus. The sequence continues at coordinate 25,693 of LUCH01003736.1, read as the reverse complement.
TTGTGAAAACCAAAGGGGAATTAGTTTGACCTCAGTGATAAATAGGGTTTTTGACTGCTCTATACTTCGTCGACCCACCGAACCTCGACAGACAGACATTAAGGTAGAACAGGCATGATTTCGTCCTGGATGAGGGTGTATTGGTCAAATTTTTATTCTTTGCCAAGTACTGGAGCAACGTCTTGTGTAATGCCGGTCGATAAATGCCGTACGTCTGGACTACAGAGATGCGTTCGGTTCAGCGGATCCATCTACAATTGTAGTCATTTAAACCCAGAAGTGTAATGGACAAGTAATGTGGACATACTGTCAGCGCTTTAATTCCATACTTCAGCTCAGATTAGGTTTCACGGTAAACTGTCTAACAGTTTCAGCTTCCAAGAGCGGCATACGTCAAGGTTGTCTCCTTTCACCATTTTCGTTCAATTTTGTCATAGAGGAAATAATGAAGGACTCTCTGCGGCACGCACAAGATGCCAGCGTGAGTGCCCTACTTTGTGGAATATTGACTGATCTTGATTGTGCTTAAGGCAGTGTTTGTTTGGCCATAAGCAGCGAAAGCAACAATAAGCGCTATTTTGTGCTATGTCAAATACTTTGGAATGTGCTTACGATTCTAAGGTGCCAAGTGATTCTACCAAATTGCCGTATTTGTGTAAACTCAACGTTAGGCAATTAAGTTACGAAGGTTTTTGACTGGCTTGTGTGCATAAGAAATGGAATCAGTAGTGACATGTGCATGAAAATTAAATAGACACTCGTATTTCGAAGGCTGAGGCATGTTTCGTCAAGCCATGACATTTCTGGTGAAAAAGAGGCAACTCTCTGAAGCTTAAGGATCACGTACATACGACGATTGTGAAGGCTGTATTAACTTACGGCTACAAAATCTGACCGCTCAGAGTAGACGACATGAACCGTGTTCACTTGGTTGAACAGTAATGTGTGCATTCGACTGCTCACATTGGGTGGCACCAAAGGATAGGTAACGAAGAGAGTAGGAAGTAAGTAGTTGGTAGTGAGTGTCGAGTTCACTTATTCGATCTTTGCACTATATATAGACTTAGACAGTTAGGCCATCTGTCACTCGGGACACATTTGTCGATGCCGCGACCAACCAGCGTAAGATAAGAGGTGGGTAGTTGCCGACCTAATTTAAGGAAATGAAGACCCTGACCATAGAGTAAGCCATTGTAGGTTGAGTTTGTCTCCTTGGATAGAGCTCACCGCCACTTGCAAGACTGATGATTGGAGACATTAGGTGAGATCGGGGTTAGTCACACTCAGTGGCGTGACTGTTGCTGTCGCTAGGTCGAGTTGTCTATTAAGTAAGTGTACTTAATGAAGTGATGTAGTGAAGGTCGTAAGAAAGCTATCATGCCGTTGATGCTCTACTTCCGTATGTAGCTCAGTTGCTTGTTCGAAAGGTATAGACATGTTGATTCTCAGTGTTTGAGTTTAAACTTAGCTGACTTTATTAGTAAGTTAAGACTCGTTTTTTCCATGGTTGAGATGGGCAACCACGTGAGCCATTGATATATTCCTGTCTTTGATGATGATGATAATTAGAGGATCAGCAATAAGTTCTCGTTCATTGTGAATGTCCTGATAAGAACGAGATGTAGATTAGGAAGCGACAATCAAGGAAGTTTGACTCTAAACATAGAAGACAAAACAGTCAACAGTCGCTCTAAATAACTAAGCATCTGATCCAAACAGAAGAACATGACAGAAAAAAGAGACATCAACATTGTGTTGAATAAAATCTCCGGTACAACAACCTTGCATCGGTATAAGTGATGATAAAGTCAAAACTGCTTGAATCACCATCTCTCAGTCAGAAAATATTCGATAAATAATTGCATCGCGGTAACAATGAACATGACAAGATAAGCTGTACAATAAATCAAACTAAAGATTAGCATACTGTGTTATATACCAAGTTGATGTGTTACGTGATAGCAGACTACCAAACACGAACTCTTCATTCTAACTTTGTCCCACACAAGAAACAATTTGGATGCAAAACCAACACCACTATTGTAAAAGGAGTCAATGAAAGAAGGCCTAAGTCTGTGGCTGTCAAGAGTATTGTGAATAAACAGACTATCTCTATTATGCACAGATGCAGGACGTTGTTCAGACCAGCCGAACAGTCCTTTATAGTCCTCAATCTCTTCCACAAATAGATCGAACGAACTAAAAATGAGTGACCAGTTTTCCTCACATATGATTTGGATAATCCAATGTCGACAGTCAATGCCAGCCATTAATGAGAGAAAACAATGTTGCAATGTCTTCCATCATCCTAGCTAGTTGATAAAAATGAGGGATAAACATTTGCAGCTACGCAACACACTTGAGTTTTTCTTGTTATCGTTTTACATCTTGTCGTTCCTATTTTCTTGTGAGTCCGTTTAATGATTCTGCTTATTTATCAACCGTGATTGTTTGTGGTCTTGAAACGACATTCTGTCTCTCCATACGATTGTATACGATAATAACAGTAACGTAACACATTTCAAAATGATCAAGTCTTTGTCCAAATAGAGATTCCGGTACCTGTGTGTGGGAATTCGTGGCACGATATATGGGTCCATATAATGTGCAAAAATATAACGAACATCACGAAACAATACGAGCCATAATATCCAACAACTGTTCCATTCCGAGTGATATAACCAGTTAATATGAGGGGGTAACATCAGTTAGCAGTCAGCCGGAAAAAAAAATTTCTGTAGTCACCAAAGGCATACGGTCCCCAAAGTCTAAGACCGACTGAAAATCTACAATTCCAGAAAAATCTTGTGAGCAGCCAGTGATAAGATGTGTTGTTAACGTTCAACTTCTAACTCAAACACTTCATTGAACCTGTTGACAAATCTGTGTCAGTCCACTACAATCTGCAGTTGAAGTGTAACACAGAGCAGTGTCTCAACAGTTTTGGTTTGTAACTTGCAAACCAATGCAAACCAATGTATTGACTAACGTGCTACTTGCCTTTAGCAGTCCAATTTGTAACCGATAATTGTGGTTCGAAGAGGCATCTGCATCAGCATTAAACCGCACTGGGAATAAACTATAAGCTGCGCCGAAAGAAGACAAAAACATGGTTCAATCGAAGACGGTCAGAGGAAAGCGGAAAGAGGGGTAAATACTGCCAAATACTAACCTGAAGGAAGCCCGAATTTGGCTGGTTTCATTGACAAATCCGCGATACTTGCATAGCGTGTGATAGTCTCGAGCATCAATGAGTCGTAGTCGTGAGTCATTCGATGTAACCAAAATCTGAACCAAGAAACAAGCAAGATTAAGCATAAAGATTGAACAGAACAGTAACTGATGAACGTGAATTGTACTAACTATATAAACGATATACACTCAACATGGCATATCCGTAGGAAACTGAAACGTAGTTTGAAGGCTGATATATATATATATATATATATATATATATATATAGCATTTATCAAACGTCCCACCAATCTCATACCATACAGTCTTCTGCATTCTTCAGGTGTGATATGTAGCAACTTAAAAAGTGGCACATTTTAATCTGTTCCCACTTTCCCCTTTGGTACGTGTACAAGTTCATTATGCCTCAAGTTTTGTGATAAGTAACACCTGACCTATGGTTATCGAACACGCCTCGATAACCATGACCTGGAATAATCCAACGGTTTGACGATGAAACGTCACTATGCTGAGCGCGGTAATTGGTTGTTTCCTTGGTATGCTGCAGGGTGGTGTACCTTGGTCAGGTCACTTCAAATAAAAGGAGTTTCGTCACTTCAGCACCCAGATTATGCGGTGGTGTAATCGACAACCAACAAAGCCTGACCTACCCTCAGCGAAACAAAAACACCTGTTCTCGGTTAACATGAGAACCATCAACGCTTACTGTTCGTGCATTCCTGACAAGGGAAATTCATGAATCAACGTTGGTCTCACAAAAAACACGCTAAACTTTTACATTAAAACACTGATTTCCTTGGTCCATTTCACCAATAACGATAGAAGACATACGTCGCGAGATGTTAACATTTTGTTCACTGTTTTCAACCACGAACTTAAAACATTAGAATATACAAGACATGCGGGTAGCAACAACAATCAACGGTTGGGTTTACATGAAACAAGGATTGTTATCAGTTCCAGGGCAGACAAAACGGTTCACTCACGCAGTTTGTATGCTCTGTTATTAATGACAATCCTTGGTTCATGTAAAACCAATCGTTGATTGTTTCTATCATTGTTGCTATCCGCATGTCCTATATATTCTAATATTTTAAGTTCGTGACTGAAGAGAGTAAATAAAATGTTAACATCTCGCGACGTATGTCTTGTGTAGTTATTGCTGAACCTTTACATCAGCTAACTTTGATCAGTACACAAATGTACCGACATGTTATCTCACAGCAATTCCCTCACTGTTGGTCGGAACAACACGAGTACACTGGTCAGCTAATAAAACAAGACAACGATTGGTTGTTTGGATTAGTGAACAATGGAGTTGGAGGATACGGATAAGACTGAATTGGTTCACTCGAATTAATCAGGTATAAACCTACGAGAAGACTGTATTGAGCTTAAAACATGGGAAAAGGGAGAAAAGACAATCTTCCACGTCGCTGATACAAAGAGTGAAGGATGGGTTCCGTAAGACAGAGTCCTGAGAAGAAAGAAGTGGACAGATGTATCACCACGGAGGAGCTGGAGAGAAACATAGTTTCCATTGCCAACAAAAATCACCAGCTTTCGGCAGGTAAGTTACTTCAACAACTCGTGACCAGTGGAGAATCGGTTAAGCAGGTACCCGCTGCCTTGCGGTACAGGCTTCTGAGCTTTGGTTGAGAACCCTAATTGTTCTTCTGTCTAGGTCTGGGCGCCTTGGCAGTATCTCAGCCCAAACACAACCATGAATAATTATAACACCAGTAATTCCATACTGCATCGGCCGTCTCGCAGTATAAACCAGGTCGCCCTATCTGTTGCATACAGCAGGGTGGATAGGCGAAAACATGCTACTGCTGACCTAACCCCAGCAACTGTCCTATCAGATTTAGTTCTCAGGCCCCTCCCAACCTCCATTTCTGATAATTACTCTACAGGTCCCATAACAGATGTAGCTAACTGTGGTAACATTGAGCCGGTAAGTTCCGTCTCTTGCCATTTAGCTTCATGCCTCCCTTGTCCATTGCATAGACCCAGAATGCGAATTAATATACATGCTTTCAACGTTCGCACTCTAAAACAAATAGGTCAACAGGCCGCTCTTGCACAAACGTTAGATTCATTGCATATTGATGTCTGCTATATCTCAGAGACTAGAGTCCAACACAATAGTCAACGTGTGAAACTAACAGCACCCGCATTGTCCACCCGATATTGGTTATACACTTCGGGTGACTCCACAGCCGCTGTTACAGGTCAGGCTAGAGTAGGTAGTCTTTAGCTCGACGGCCGCAGCCACATTGATAGACTGGATTCCTGTTAACAGTAGACTTTGTGTCGTCCGTCTGGCAGGTTCAATTAAGGCCAGCTCTAGATGCAAGACTTTCAGAAATCTTTTCGTTGTGTCCGCTTAGGCTCCTACTGACTGTAGTGACGTCGGCGTCAAAGACGCATTTTACTCAGATCTGGCTGCTCTCCTTCGGTCGACACGTGCATCTGATATAGTCGTTCCAGCCGGAGATATGAATGTCCAGGCGGGTCACCTTGGTGAGGCCGAATCTCGTTTAGGTGGCAGGTTTGGGATAACGTCACATCAGTCAGATAATGGCGGATGATTGTTGCAGCAGTGCGTTCAGCGTAAGTTATTTTTAGCCAGCACTAGTGTTAAGCATCGTGCGTGTCATTGTTATACTTGGCGCTCGCCTTCTCCGAATCAGGCCTGGTCTCAGATAGACCACATAGCTGTTAGTTATAGGTGGCGTGGTTGCATTCAAGACTATCGTTCTTATTAGAGCACGTACTTGGACTCAGATCATGCATTGGTACGTTGTCGTTTTGTTCTTACTTTTGCTGGGCAACGACCTCATCGACAGCAACGACTGGTTGTTGAGAAATTGGCTTTACCATCGGTGAAGCATAAGTACCAAACCAGCTTAGAAAGCTGCCTTAGTGGTCCTACTAGCTTCTGGACACAAATCTCACAAGCTATTCAGAAAGCAGGTAATGCAGCACTGGATTTCAGAGAAATCCTTGCAACTGTTAGAAGCCAGAAGGTTCCTTCCGGTAGTTCAGATAATAAGTCTAGAAGAGATATCCGTAGGGAAATGAAACGTAATCCAAAGGCTGATCGTGCGGTTTGGTTAGTGGAAAAAGTTAAGGAAATGGAAACCGCCTTTGCTTCAGGTAACACCGGCAAACTTTTTAGGCTGATCCGTGTTACTAGTCCCTGGCGACTGTCAGTGCGGCTATCAGCGAAACTGATGGCACACTAATCTATAATAAGTCAAGAAGGTTAGAGCGTTGGGCAGAATACTCTGAAGATCAATTTAGCTGACCACCGGCTTCCATTGTGTTGACGCCAAAAACGGGTGACGTAGCAGCTTGATCGCCAGATTTGGAAACGCCCACTGAGGTTCGCAACTGCACCTCGACTCTCAATCGTACTAGAACTGCTGACCCAGATGATATCGTGTCGGCATTTTTCGAAGAGGGTGGAGAGGTGTTAGTACAGGCCTGAACTCAGCTACTTTAACTTGTGTGGACAATGGAGACCATCCCTGCGTGTTGGGGTCACTCGATAATAGTTCCCATATTTAAAAAAGGAGCCCGCGGCTCTTGTGAAAACCAAAGGGGAATAAGTTTGACCCCATCCATTATACTTCGTCAACTCACTGCAGCTCGTGAGGTGAACATTAGGGAAGAACAGGCAGGGTTTCTCTCTGGGCGGGGATGTATAGATTACATTTTGACCCTCCGACAAATCCTGGAGCAACGTCATGTATACCGCCGGCCAACAATTGCCACACTTCTGGTCTATAAAGGTGCGTTCGATTCAGTGGATCGATCAACACTTTTAGAGTCGCTTAAACGCAGGGGCAAACCGACCAAGTATGTGAACATATTGTCTGCGCCTTACTCCCATAGTTCGGCTTAGGTTCGGGTTTACGGTGAGCTATCTGATAGTTTCAGCACCATGAGCGGCGTACGTCAAGGCTGTCCCCTTTCACCATTTTTGTTCAATTTCGTCATAGGCAAAATAAGAGAGGACTGTCTGCGGCACTCGAATGATGTCGTCGTGGACCTCCTGACTGATCTTGATTATGCTGACGATAAGGTGTTGCTGTTTGACAACTTTATAGCGGCACAAACAACGCTGAACGCAATTTCGCTCCCTGCTAAGTACTTCGGAATGCGCTTTGCAGCCTCAAAATGCAAAGTGCTTCTGCAAGATTGCTGTGATTACGTAGGTTTAATGTTAGATAATGAAGTCATGGAGGTTGCTGACCGCTTTGTATATCTGGGAGGCTGCATCAGCGGTGGGGGCGGAGGTGTACGGAACGAGATAGAGGCGCGTATCTCCAAGGCTAGAGCGGTGTTCGCTAATCTGAGGCATCTATGGCGACAGAAAGGTATCTCTCTGATTCTCAAAGGTCGCGTATATAAGGCGACAGTAAGGATTGTGTTACTTTACGGCAGCGAAAATTGGCCGCTCAGGGTAGAGGACGTGAACCGTCTTCAGGTATTTGACCACCGATGTCTGCATTCAATCGCTTGTATCGGGTGGCACCAGCGAATAAGCAACGGAGAGGTTAGGAAGCGGGTGTTTTGCGTTGATTGCCAAGCGAGTTCTTTCGTTCAATCCTTACATTTGTATAGACTTAGATGGTCAGGTCATGCACTAGGGATGCCAGTTAGTCGTTTACCACACCGAGCACTCTTTGCCAACGGTGCGGTCGACTGGCGGAAGGCGCGAGGTGGATAAATGATGACCTGGCGTAGAAAAACGAAATCGTTGACGAAGGGGTCGGTAATAGTAGAGTTCGTCTCTCAGGCTGGGACCCTCGCGACTCGCAGAGTCGGTGGCTGGAGACGTTAGGTGAGATGGCGGTCAACCGAGCCCAGTGTCGTGAATGTTGTCGTTGTTTGACTGAGTTGTCTGTGAAGTGAGTGCATTTAATGACGCGGGGCAGTGAAAGCCGTAAGGAGGCTCTCTTGTCGATGACGCCTTACCTTCACTTACAGTTCGGTTGTTCGTCTGCAAAGTGTATGTGCCTTGATGTTGTGTTTGAATAGAGACGTAGCTATTTCTAGTAGTTGGGTCCATTCTCCTCCCCCTCTTTTTTCTCTCCTCCCTTGTGAGTTTTTTTTCCTTCTCGGTTATGTGACAGTTAGACATCAGTGTCAACTACTGATGTTTCGCTGTCTATGATGATGATGATGATCAGTGGGTACCCAAACACAAACATATGTTGACAATAAACAACGTAAACAATTTTGACAAAGACGGTAGATGGTCAAAATTTGTCCGTTTATTCCGCTACATTCTTTCAGAGCTTTGAGAGGGCTTGCCGTTCATTGTCCTATCAGATGCGTTTTATCTTGCTCGTCATCAGCCATACCAAAACCACCAATGCCGAGCATAGTGAGACTCCTTTCGTCATGCCACACTGTCTTGTTTATCAAGCCGTGTTTTTGCCGATAACGAATTTCTGTTGCGGTTTCGGTTGGGATGTTCTAGAATTCTTATCCAGACATGCACCACTGACTTAAACAGTACTGGGGTTACTAGAAGTCAGTCTCAGTGTCCCGGTACATGCATGGGTGTTCCGGTTCCAACGGCGTACCTACGTCAACATTCGATGCCAAAAGTTTCATTCCGCCCTGCTGTCCAATCCATTGAACACGACTGCTAATCTGAGTCATTCGTTTCTCTTACTCAGAGTAAAATAAGTTTATAGAACCAGCCGACCCGTTTAATGCAAGGGCCCCATGCAGATCCAGTGTTGTCCTTGAGTATGCGCGTGAACTGCAATGGATTGCAGCTTTGTGACCAGATTGTGCCAGTCCTATTGTGTAGCATTTAGTCGGCTGTGTAAACTCAGCAATCGGACAGGTACAAGCCGGTCACAGGACGAGACAGCAGAATGACCATTGAAGCTTGCGCAAGTGAGATGTGACAATTCACGGCATACACCCAATGCTAGGTCGATCACTGGGCCTGGTCTTTGTGGTGCGTCACAACAGTTGATGAAGGCTATTGTCCAACTGACCTGAACCCAATGTCACATCATGGACAGCATTCCATAAAACAGCTCGGCACCAAGGTCATAGAATTGAAAAACACCTCACATGAATTAGAATCTAGCAAGACAAATCTGTATAATCACTACACATCGCGACAAAGTTCGGTATGCGGATCTCACATGTCAACCTGACTCAATCGGAGTGAACTCTCTCATCCGAATTCCCGTGAAGTATTTCTGACTCTACTCCGTTTTATCGGATCATTACTGCCAGGTCCTTCACGTAGTCGTGCTGAAGGGACACGAATGATCCATTAGTTGTTGTGCGATAGCACAATGCCCAAACAGGACAAAATATGACGAGGATCTTTTTTGATTAATCGTAAGTGTTTGCGTAGCTTACATAGATATATTCAGCACACTCTGTTGGCAACCACAAGCCCCGGCATTCATGCAGGCAGCATAAGAAGTTGTATATCACCTAGCGCTTTTGCCAAAATCACACGATCTACGGCTTAGGCAATCTATGCCGAACATAGGTGACTCTGTCCTCGCAATGGGTATAGGTTGTACTTTCCTAAGGATATCTCTGACTGCTCACCACAGGCTGAATAATGCACGTTACTGAAGAATAAACAACGTCATAGACGTGAATTTGCAATGTACTGATCGTGATTAAAGTAGTGAGAGACAACGACTGTAGATCAACCTCAGGGATTTGGTTAGCTATCACGCAGATGAAATCTGTCGGCAGTCTACCTATGATGTAGGGCGAGCCATTTCTCACGGCCGAATACGTAACGAAAATGCACCGCCGCCGTACTAGGACTAATAGATGAGAAAAATGTGATAGTCCAGGGTCTTCGGATTCGGCACAAAGATATACGTTTGGAGGCCAAAGAGATTAAATTAACTGGAGCAGGAATGACCTTATTTCTGGCTTTATTCTACATTTTCACTGGAAATATTCCAGTAAAGTCGTTGTCTTGTTTGCAACTTTGCCCAACAGTAGTTTGACTTTTCGTGATTACATAGTTTGTAGACAATGACTAATTGTAACTTGTGCTGACACCGTTCTCAAATACTACGTGACTGATGGCCAGTTGTTTTGTTACGAGCGTAAATGAAGCAACCAGAATGAAAACACAGGCATAACATGTGTGCACTTTTTGAGCGTATAAATTCCTCAGTCGCTCTAACTTATCGAGACGAAAAAAATCATGCAGTCCAAGATTTTCAAATTCCGCTACGAAACACATGTTTGCTTGCCAAGGATATCAACTTACTTGGACTCCCAGTATACATATTTATAGTTTTATTTACACATTTATGCCCGAAAGATTTCAATAAAATAGTTCGATTTTCCGTGATCGTGTGGCTGCCACGTTAACAATCAATGAGTAATTTTACTTTGGGCAAACGGTGTACTCGAATACTATGATTGGTGACCGGTTTTTGTATCAGTAACACAAACAAAGAGAAATTACGGAAACTAACTGCTTGATCGTTCTACTGGTATAAGGTTTCCAGTCACACATAGGTTTTGAAACAGTCTTAGTGTTACGGTAACATTATTGATATCGCAAATTTTTTGGTCCAGACAAACTGCAAAATATACTACTTGCGAACAATCCGGAAAATATTTATTATCAAAATTAACACACCCTCAAATGTGGTACTTCTTTGATTGCACGAGAGGTGCGAAATATTACAAGGTTGAGAGTAACTGGAAGCTGAGATATTCGTCACCAGATATCAGGTAGTCGATTTAACACAAACAGACGGACAACATAAAAACGTACAAATTCCTACTATTACGGTAATTACCATCGGGGAATTCAAAAATTCACTGTTCTAGGGTAGAAGGATCTCATGAGAAGAACCAGTACCGTCGCCCATATTCCAATGATGATCGTTGTGGACCGCAAAAAAATGTTTTCAATAAAATTCGCACCGTTTCATGGACAAAATCAACGTGATACAGTGGTTCCTACAAAGTGCTGAAATGACAATGATCGCTACTATAAACAATACATCAGTAGTTCGATCAGATATGTAGCCACTAAACGAAGTTGACAAGCATAATGTCAAACATGAAAGAAAAAAGTGGAACCGGACTAGATCTTTAAGTAGACCATCAACATTGTGAGTGGCAATAGGTCAGTGGCTCATAATGCTGTCAAACTGTAACATAACCATGAAGAAAAAAGTAAGCGCTATTTAAAAATAAAAGAACAGAGGAGAAATCTTAAAACAACACCCAACCAACTGATTCTACGCATTTTGAAGGTTTAGGTAAGTGAACCTGATCGATCCACACAGTCTGAAACTTGCCTTATAACCTAACCTCCTGGTTGACTATCAACTGGTGACATCCGATACGCGAAATTGAGCATCAACATAGATGATCAAAAACACTGAATATACTGATAACTCAGCGACCAAGTTTCGCAGACGTGTAATAAAAATACTGTAACTATGATCCTATAAACACTAAGCTAAATTGTAAGATAGACGCCATTGTGGAGTCAACGACGGCCCAAATTGTATAGACTTGATCGAGCCTCGGAAATGCAGATTTCGCATACTGTTGTCATTCGAGATATAGGTATACAAACCTATCATCAATTTAAAGAAATTCGCCGTTTAGTTTCAGACGACAGTTGCGGTCGCAATCTTGGAACTGTAGTATGTATCCAAGAGGTTAGATGGAACACTGTATACGATGTATGGGGGCCAAATCCCTAAAATCCACGAGTAGAGAAAAAAACGCGAATAAAGAATTCAGCCGAGCGATCGCTGAGAGTGCCATCAAAGTTCGGCAAGATTGGTACCATCAAATTATCAAATACGCATAAGATGATCCGTACCACACGCGATAGTACACTGAAACGTCCACATCATGCCCGTTCAGCAAAGCTAAATAATCATGTCTAGCTCTCGATGACCTTCAACATTGATGCAATGGTGGTGACGGAAAACTGTAAGCAATTTTGGAAAGCCGCTAGTATGTTGCCTACAAGAAAGAGGAGAACTTTCATGTTCGCATTAAAACAGTCCGCTTGTAAGTAGCACGTTCAGAGGGTTAGGGTAGCTCTAACTGTCGCTTGAAAGCAGTCGACCAGGAATAACTTCCAAGAGGAGGACAGGTGCTCTTCAATGAGGGCGAAATTATTATTATTATTATTATTATTATTATTATTATTAT
>LUCH01003736.1:0-12727 GCA_013368495.1 Paragonimus heterotremus | reverse complement strand
TTGATATCTCCTTTGTGAACAGGCCACGTTTCGGAACCATAAAGCAAAATGGAACGCACACAAGCATTATATACCCCTCTTTTCAACGACAACCGGACGTCTTTTCGACGCCGCAGATGACGCAATTTGGCAAAGGCAACTCGTGCCTTTGCTATCCTCGCTGATATCTCATCAGCAACATTACAGGTTGACGAGGTAGTGCTGCTCAAGTATGTGAAACTGTCCATAGTCTCAAGCGGATTATCTGCAATGAAAAAAGTAGGAGTTGAAGTGCCCCAGTCTTGAGGCGGACTGGATAAAGATTTAGCATCATTTCGCACATTGTAATGACGCGTAAGTAACACGAAGAATCGACCCAAGCTTTTCACACATGTACTCTCTCTGATGGAGTGGGAATAAAAAATAAGAGAGTTGGTCGGGCGGCTAGATGTCGTAAGTTATGCGATTTTAGATGGGTTCAAATAAACTGAAGAGGTGAAGTGATTTGCACTTAGCATCACGCTGCTAAAAAAATTCGGGGCAAGGTTGCGCAAGTTCCTTGTCAATATTTAGTATACATTCTATCCAACTTCTACTTTTTCCCGCACACAACATGTCAACGGCTAAACGAAACTGAGCAGTACACTGAAAGTCAGACAGAATCAGATCATAGTGAAGATGGATTGTATAAGTGTTGTTACAAAGTATAATCGCGTATGCGATGAACAGGTGATGAGCTGACTGTAGACTGATTGAATTTTGATGGCGATTTCGGCAATCGATTGTTTACATCGTTTACACGTGTTTCTTATTTAGTCTGAATTTGCGAGGGTGAATTGTTTGGCCATCTGTGCATAGGATATAATGTTTAACGAAAATGCAAACAGAGAACATCCAGGGAACCTTGAGTTAAACGTTGACAGCGTCCATAATTTATCGTAGTTTCCACTATTGGATCAGACTTTTCAGATAGATAGCTTCGAAAAGAAGTTCTAGACCTGAATTTTGTTTTCGTTAAAGCTCATCAATGCCGCGCGGACCAGTTCGAACAGCAAGTAAACACTCCGGACAGAGCAATGGAGGTGACCTTGATTGTCGAAAACCAATCTGTCAATGGGCCATTTAGCAATCTATGAAGGCCGGATGTACGGGTTACACTCGTTCCGTCGTATTCTCGTCAGTTAATCCGCGCGGCGTTTGATCCGTAATTAGATGCGAACCGTGAATCCTCAGCTCGCTGGTCGTACCACATCTTACTGTTCGCTACTACGTGGTCATCGGGGGGAAACCGTTTAGTTCACACATGACCTCTACATGAAAGGTATTAACCGTTAAGAAAAGTTTGGGACGTGCCCAATCCTGCATAACTAATTGTTCCAGTTTGCTGTGTGTCGATCAACGAATGATTTGGAAAACCGAATGAACAGCAGGCAACAACACGATCTATACGCGGGTTGAATATATTTATGATACGGCCCAAGTTCACGGAGAATGCACACCACAAATCTGTGAGAAATAGACAAATGCTACTGGGTACCTTAGGAACATGAGCTAAAAATAGAGCAATCTAAAGCAATCACACAAAAAACTGGAAACAGGGCAATTAAATTACCGGCAACCATTCAAAAAGCGAGGATACACTAGCAATAATGCAGGTCAGTGAACAGAAAATTCGAAGGTGTTCTGAAAAATTCGGCCAAGCGTTAATTATCTCACCAAGGAGAAGACTGAACTTACAAAAATAAACATATCCGATGGAGATTATGTGCAGCAAAAAGAGAACAGAGTGGTAGAAAGCTTATAATTGAGATGCACGGGCAGAGATGAAAAGGAAGTTGTCACCTTGTTAGAATCGGTTGGATCCAATTCGACCGCAGTGACACGACACTGACGTCCTTTTGTGGTGGAGGATTTGATGGCAATAAATGTGATGTAGGTGAGCTGAAATAGCAAAAAAGCACATTGCACACAACGCCGAGACACCAGTGATTTGAAAAAGAAAGATAGTTTTTGAACGTCATCTGTGTGAACAGATCAAGATTTACAACCGTACAAAAAGACTGCGAACAAGATGTTCCACAACCTGCTTCCTAATGATAAAATGTTGTCAGATCAACGCATTGGGTGGTAGAGATCAACAAATGCTACCTTAGAAGTTAGCTAAGCAATTCTGATGATGTACACATGAGATAGTCAAACGCGTCACTGAGCTGGAAGGCTAACGGGGTGAGCAGCTTAAAGTCAGTTCATAGAGTACTCAACAATACTGATCAGATTTTCAAATATCACATGAACAATGGGTTGAATATGGTACTTCCGAAGGTACGTTATAAACACAATACTATGCCGTTCGTATATCACAGAATACCCAGCACAACCAAGCTATTCACAAATCACGTTTTAGTAAATACCGATTTTGAGGTGGCAGATTATACCAAACATTTTAAGTTTGTGGGAGACAAACCAGATAAGATAATGGTTACTCTATAAATCTAATTGATGACGTGTGCGGATTGATACTTGTAAAAGCTGAATTAAACCCAAAGAGATGAATATATGGCTCACATCGGTGAAGAAGAGACGAAAACTCACTTCACTGTTAAAGAACATGACTCTTCCATCGTACGTGCCCACAACCACTTTGGTCCCCTCGCATGCAAATGTCGCACAGGTAATGATAGTCCTGGGGTTGAAATTGCGCACAGTGCCGCTCGAGACATGTGGAGTCAAGGGCGAGGATTTGATCAGGCCAGAGGAACCAAATCCTCCTGTTGGAGCCGATCCACCGTTAGAGACAGGTAAAGCACTGGGCATGGGCACATCAACCCAAAAACGAACCTTCTTGTCAGGAATGTTCCACAGACGAAGTTTCCCGTCCAAACTGCCAGAGAGGAAATAACGATC
This sequence comes from Paragonimus heterotremus, assembly GCA_013368495.1. NCBI lineage: Eukaryota > Metazoa > Platyhelminthes > Trematoda > Plagiorchiida > Troglotrematidae > Paragonimus > Paragonimus heterotremus. The sequence continues at coordinate 9,844 of LUCH01003736.1, read as the reverse complement.
GTCCTGATGCCAAGAGATGAAAAAACTATGTAAGAAAACGCATAAATGTATAAAAACCATTAAGCTACATGTGAATATAAAGAGTATACAAGTACCTTTGGATGAAACACAATAGTCGGTACAGTGTCATTATGGCTGAAAAGGCAGAGACACTCTCGTCGACTGATGTGCCAAAGACGGACTTGATGGTCCATGCTGGTAGCCAACAGGAACAGATTCTTGGACCATGCGACCTCAGTAATCACACCCTCATGTCCACGATAGACGAGAAGAGGCTGTGAGCGAAACACAGTCCTACGTCCGCGTTCTAAATCCGGAGGAAGTTTCAATGAAGAGGAAGTGACACGTGCGCCCAGCACAGAAGGAGTCACACCGGGTAGACTTTTCTGATCCAAACGGTCCATACAGGCCTGTGTGGAACTAGAGGTAGAGGCCCCATCCTACGAATACAGAACAACAATGGTAAATCTGTTTCTAACATTGCGTATAATATAGGAGCAGCACAACAGATACATTAACATCCAACATGTATTAGCAAGTACGACACGCTGATCTACTTCAGACGGACAACACATAGCTACCACAATGTAATGACATGCATTAGAACACCGAAAGCAAAACTTCTACAGAGACACTGTGACAGCAGCCATGCGTCCAAGCATATTTACGCGCAATCGAATTTAGCGTAGTAAAACAACGCACTACGTAGATGCTTACGAAATGAATGGGATGGAATTGCCAATCCATCTGAATAATGCGGATGAAATAATGTGGTTTCAGTAGTAATTTAAACATAAAATGATGCACAGTCTAAAGCTTGTTAAAAACAAATTAGTCATAAAATGTTAACCGATGTTTGTTTATAAGTTGTCTCGACAAGACCATTGTGGTTGACAAGCAGAACAATCATGTAGGTGATTCTATTTACGAAAGACATGGAGTTGATGATATCGTAAAAGCGTGAAAAGATCGAGGGAAATGGAATGCATGCAGAGAATTTGAATAAACAACCAAGGTGATTGAATACCAAATTGAATCTACAAATCCACGAACATACGGGACCAGAAGATTCACCACAAATTTACTCCCTAAACGAGAGTGAAGAATGATCGATCGCCGAGATTGTCCTCAATGTTCACATAGATTGGCATGGTCAATCCACCACTGAAGCATGCAACGATTAATTCTACGCAAGACCAGATAAGCAGACTACAGATGCCTGATCCCTTGTTTTTCACACACAGAGTCTCCCATCAAGGGAATGCAAAGCGAACATCAATTGGACAAACGATTAACTTTGTAGCCTAATCCATCCTTGCCTTTCTGTGCATCTTCATCAGAGGTAGTGCACGTATGGGGCACATAAGCATAACTTCCATGCTACCTAAGTGTTATCGCCAAATGTATAGGTACATTGAGAAGTTAACAAATTCATCAAGAGCTTGATCGGAAACGAAGGGTTGGCTGTCCTCAGAAAGTGTTAGTCGTCTCTGCTAGTCGTTAGTTTGAGGCAATCATTAGTGTTCGTCGCGAATATTTTACTGACGGCATTTAACACTTCCCATAGTCCAGCTTCATCTTTTCCTTGCGCGCCACAAGCAAACGGTTTACCAAAGCTCAGCCATACCACAACCTTGCAGAATATAGATTGCATGAACATCACCGAGTGTGACCATATGAATGATAAGCTATTCTATGCGTATACGATGAATTGAACATACCAATCCAAATAAACGTGAAAGACAATCTTAACGATCGTTCATAAACATTCCGCATTTGTATTTCCCATACAATTTGTGGATTTTAGGAAGGGAATTTTTTGTCCTCTGTGTACATTCAATGTCTTCTTCGAAAGTGATTCTTTGAAGAAGGGGATACAAAAGAAAACCATTCCGATTACAATGGACTGTTTTCAAAAAACAACAACACACTATAATTTAACAACAGGCTGCAGTTCTTGGCTGTGATACTCGCTTCGACACTGTGTTGCCTCCGAGGACTTCCATGCGAGCTACACATTCTTGTTTCAGATGTCAGGTGGAATTAGCAGCGCGGTTCAGTTGATATCAGAGACTTAAGTGAGTCGAGATCCAGAAAGCGTGAGGACATGGATCGATGTCCTGAGGTCTTTTGCTCACCGCAAGGTATACGGAGGTTTGCTAAAATCGCGAGCCGAAAGTGACTACTGGTCTGTAAAGTGTACGTGGTGGTGTAAAGAAATTTGCCGTAACCGAAACTGTGTCATTCAGTGTTGAGTCTCCTTTATGTGCTTTCACTTCTGTTTCACAATCTCAATGTCAAGATAATGAGATACCTGCTGGAAAAGTCAAAAATATCAGCAATGTTGTGTGACATGGTTGACCCCGTTCAAAAACATGCTGATACCTTCCTAACTCAGGTTTCCGCTCAAAATGATGTCCATCTGTTATGACTCAGTCAACAAAGAACACTAAGAATATCACAAGCAACGATCGATTGATTTTCAATTTCATGTTGAACAGTCGCGTTAAACCATAATGAGATAAGATACAGATGTCCAGGAAGACGCAGTGGAATGCAAAATAAAAAGAATATACCCCTGTTTACGCAGGACGAGTGTCACATATCAGCCATGTTCCAAGGAGGTGTATTTTTACGTAAAGTGCGTGAGTCAAATGCCAAGAAAAACAGCCTGATAGTTGAAGTGAATCTTGCTACTCTATGCGATTTCAAGTACAACGTCCCCCAGAGAAGGCTACTCGAACTGGTTAGGACAATGTATGATCACCACCTCAAACTGGTGAATCCATTGCTCAAAACCCCGCACCATCGATCACAAGACACCTCATGATAACAGGTCGTCAAGTTGACTCATTTAGATCATGCAAAATATTGTTACGCACTCAGAACCCGAGGCTACTGGCTTTTAGTAAAGCCATGTTGATCAGAACTCACCAGCCGGCGTTACGTGCACAAAAGTAAATTGTGGTAATGATGACATAATACGCGGTGTGACTGCGTGCGTGTCCATATCCTGTCTATTTATATTTGTCTGTCATATATAATCTGCATGTTTTACGTTTGCGACTGATCAGAGTGAACGAAATGTTAACATCCCAACATATATCTTATGTTCTGCATTGATGAAGACGGCATTGTTCGCACAAAATAGTGTCCACTCTCAAATAATACGCGTAATCATAACCTGTAAGACCCCAACAGGGAGGTGAGAAGTAGTCGGGGGGGGGGTGAAAACCTGGTATTTTAAGGTTTGTCTGTCAACTTCGAGATGAAGAAAAACTCTTTACAAAATTCCGATCCTTATAAAATACTCCCGAAGCATTTTTATAGATCATTGCAAACATCCTATGTGGTCCCTCCAAGTAACCAATCTTGATCTGACTGAAGAACTGCTGAACAAGACCGCAGATTTCGTAACCATTACGACTGCATTTCTTTGAATGAGTAAAGTTGGAAAACAAAATGGACATATAGATTCATGTTCGTGCGCTTAATTGATGAAAAACGACTTCTGAAAGTGGTATCAGCTGTTAAAAGTTATCGGAAGCGTGTGGCAGTAATAAAAATGAAACAGTCTGAACAAGCTATTTATTCATCGTTATTCGATTGGCGTGAGATAAATGTTTAACTCAAGCAAGCGAGTTCCAGATATACCAGAGTTCCGACCGCAATAGTGATGGAATTTCGATGAGGCGTTGTCAGAGCACTACATATAATCATCGCAGACAGAGATATAGCAATGGCGCACACACATATACTTAACCGATACACGACTACGAAGAGGAGATCAAGCGGACGTGAGGTATTAACAGCCTCAAGGCTATCCATGCCATACGCCATTGTACTTAGTTCACAGATAACTCGGCTAAACAACAGCAACCGCCATGCCACCGAATACGACTAGTCCCCATCTCACATGAAGCCCCCAAAACGTCGAATCGAGTCACAGTGATCCCAGTCCGTGAGAAGAAAATGACCTACAATAGTTAAGCAGTTGGTGAACGACATCATGACTTAACATCAGATCACCATCCGTCCCCACCTTGCACTTTAAGCCAGTTGACTGCAGGACTGACAAAGTGTTCGCTGTCGCAAACGAATGACTGACGTCCTCACAATATGGCCTAACTATTTAGGATCGTATGCACTTAATGACTGAGCGATTGAATTGGCTTGATACTCATTAGTAGATGTCCGCTTTCGATCCTTGAAAATCAGTGTAGATAACGTGGGAGTAAAAAAAAGGGGCTGGATAGGGCACCGTGGAAGGAAAAATTGGGAAAATTATTACTCAGAATGATGACCAAATGGTTTTTTTGTTCTTGTACGTAGATTAAGTGTGTGTCCATTGAGAACACATAACTTGGTTACACAATGAAGTTCAAAGGTGCAGAAACTTGCAACCACGACTAGGGTCGGGGGGACTCAAGAAATGCGGGCATTACTGGTAACACTGGTTTTTGACTGGACACTGATTTTCAGGAGATTGCTAACCTATTTCTGTATTTGGCAAGTTAGGCCGTTAAGGAACGGAGCGTGTGGTAAAAGTACTTAAGATTCTAAAGGAAGCATTATAATCTAGAAAACTTACATCTGTCTTGCCAGTGGTCGACACAGAGGTTGAGGCCAAACTGACGGAATCGAATAGATTTTCCTCATCAACCAAACTAGCGTCAGCCTCGTTCATAAAAGTCGCGCCCGAACCGAAGTCAGGACTTCCAGCAGGGCCAGCTGGAACAGAAATAAACAAGGGGGGTTCACCACTAGTTTAGATTGCATGAAGAGACCTCAACGTCGGACAGATGATCCATAAAGAAATCATTTACTACAACGAAGACAATCGGTTCAACAAACAAACAACAAACAAAGCCAGTAAAGATTCATCTGTACAAAGCTGTCAAGAATAGAAAAAATTGGGGTCGTGAAAAATTGGTGAGATCAACGAAGCTCATAAATCGATAGTACGGGGTACAGGAACAATCAGTCAGATAATCAGGTTGTATAGGCTGTGATTAATGGGTTACGTACCCTGCATGTCAGGTGTGTTTTATTGTTCGGGCATTATATACCGAGATTTTCAGCAACCTAAGAAAATCGTGTGACGGTCAACCAATGATGTGGTCATGAAATGTGAGAACCCTGACTATTGGGTAAAGTGACCAGATGTCACCTGGCCGACTGGGGGCCTCAGGATTATTCAGATCGCTTATTGGAAACGATATTCAATATGGCAACGTATCGTAGTCAGTGGCGTTTTAGCATCTACAACGTTTCTAATTCTTCCGTTTAACTTTGTATTGTTCATTTTCCCTTCCTGATAATTTTCTTCTTCTACGACTTTTCGCTGTTATGATGAGCGGCTGTTCAGACCAGAGACTCGTGACCGTCATGAATGAATGAACGGATGAAATCACTAGGAAGTTGACTGAAATTGCTGATTGGAAAACTCTTGAAGGAAGAATGAGCGCATAACTGCCAGATAAATGACCCAGTAAAAAAACCAGTTTATATGATTGGGTGACTTCTTTGGTTAAAATCAAATTGCGCTTGATTGTCGGTACAAGAAAAAAAGGGCCTTCTGATTATTCACATATTCAGACCAACAAATTTTAGTAATGTTGGTCTGCTACCTGTTTACCAATGTACTAATTGATAGCAAAAATGTGACGAGAGATCAATCAACAGCTGAGTAGACGTACATGCACATTGTTGCATTCGCCTGAAATAGGAATACCACTGTCGAAGAACCCAGATCCGAATGCTTCGATCATAGCCAGCAGTGGCCTTTGAAGAGAAGGAGAGATGAAAACAGTGTGATTGAACGCATCTGCAATGATGACAAAGTCGATGTAGACACACATACACACGCATAAGGACATTAGAAGGGAATGAGTTAGCGACAGGCGGTGCACAATCAATGGTATCAGGTCAAAAACATGTGAAACGATGAAAAAGTAAACAATACTGAAGAGAACACAATCTCCGTTAAAATGTGAACTGGAATTGAATTCAGATAAGTGAAAGGAAATGGTCCAGGAATCTCAAAAATAGCGTTTTGATCTATTATGCTGCGAAGTAAACAATGTAGTCGAAAAACGTATGTGAGAGAAGTCTACCGTTCGACCTCCAATGTGAACAAAATGTACCATCGGGCAAGTGTTGTAAGCAATGGCAGCGAAACACGGATAAATCTAGGCCAAATTTGAGTCCAGTATGGTAGTGGTCAACACGGTCGCTTCACATGCATGAGGACCTGTACTTAACTCTCGGTCAAGATTCGGGCGCGCGTATCACCACCGGTTTGTGACAACAGCAAAAATCGGGCCTAGTGGTTCCCTTCCAAATAGGCTATACGAAACGTACTTACTTGCACCTGAAAGTTGCGAGCAAGTGCACATCAAGGGGGCATAATGCTCGTGTGCCTTAGGATTCAAAAAGGTGAACTGTTCGTGACGAAGATACAAACAGACTTGCTGTGTTCACTCACCACTGGCTCCGTCAATCAGCCCTTTTAAAGTGTGACGATTGTGTGAACAATGAGGTTGTTCGCTAGTGCATACTTCGAAACGCCCGGGATACGCGACCAATTGGCGAACCAATCAGGTTGTAGGGTCTGCGATTGTTAAATCACACACTCCGTCTGTCACCTAAGCTTTTACCGTATCGGTTATTATATACTGAGACCATCAATAGAAGGACAAAACCGCGTAGGGCCAAAGAATGATGTGGTAATGAAACACGAAGGCTCTGACTGTTCCACCCAACAGAATGGATAGGGGTTGCCTACCCGGTTGGGATCTTCGTGGTTACTCAGAACCATATCTAAAACGGTAATGTGCCGCAGTTAATGGCTTATTTACATTCATACCATTTTCAGTTCTTTTGCCTAACATTGTTTTAATATTTGTTCAAAAATTCTTTTTAGTAAATCCATTCTATTCCAGGTTAACTTTTTACGGTGAACGACGGTCCGAGTCACAGAACCCTCCAGCCAGGCTCTTGGTCATTGTAAATGAATGAATGAATCGGCACTGTTACGGATAAAGATATCTAGTACAATTGCGCTCAACTGGTAACAAGACCAGACTACTAAGACATGCGTGTTTGATTCACAATTGTGGTTAGCACACAGTTCCAACGAGGTGACTGTTAATGCGAGAAGTCATCTCATGTAGAGTGTTCCTACGATTACGTCGAACATAGTAAAAAGTCAGATACACAGAGAAACGCCACCACCATGTGAAAATATGAATAAGTACACAAATTACTAATATGCCTACAGAAGAGCATGGGTGATGTGACATAAATAAACCTAAACATCCACAACAAGTATTCTGTTTATTTTTTACGATCTGTGCGTGAACAATAGCGTTCCAATTACGATACTCGGAAACTAACAAATATGCTTCTCTTAAGTTTGAATCAACCTGCAGATATTAGACAGGCAAGGCTAACAGGATGTTTGTCAAAACAAACGTGTCAGTATGTTGTACTGACCTTTACGTGAAGAAATGTAATGCGATACTCGAGGAGTTCAAAAACGGGTTAGGATTGACCTAACAACATTGATCAGTGAGTTACAATTCGAACTTGAATTGAGTAGCTGAACAGCTTCAGTTGAAAGGCTTATTGATCAGTTGCGAGTTTATTGTAAATGAATAGAAATGGTTCAGAATTAAAAAGCAAATTACCCAACGTGCACACAAAACTCCAAGGGAAACTCACTAAAAGTCGTCCGCACGGAGAAAATCGCATGGCCCATATAGCACCCTGTAAAGTTGAAACGAATGAGGTAATAACGGCGAACAGATTCAGAGGGGTTGCTAAAAGCAACGGTTGGAATGCGAAATAGTTCGAACGAGCATGGAACTCACGATGTGTTCGTTCTTCATCTCCTGAATCAGCTTGATTTGAACGAACTCGCGTCGACCTCTAGCTTGTCTTGAAGATCGTAGCTAAACAAACGAAATTAACTGGAAGGTTACAGTAAATTGAAACACAACCAACGAGTGAATCGGTCTAAGTTGATCAACAGGGAATGCGACAGATCATGCAATGCAATTCCTTTGGTCAAGCTAACACAACACAGTCAATATCCGGCCAGTTTGCAGAACTGTTTCAACAAAACAAGGCAACATTATCACAAACGAACGACACAAAACAATCACTACTGCAGTTGGTTAGTTAAGTGAGGCAAATAGATGAACCATTCGAGGGTGTATCGACTGGTACTTGTAAATAAGCTCATCGAGTATCCTACCACGGAACCAGAGAGGATTCATTGATTGCGACAATTGAATTAGGTTAGATCAACTAACTATTACTTTCGCTAGTATATATTGCACGTCGGCTAACAAGAAAACAATGAAACCGGAAGAGTGACTTCGGAAAGTGAGTGTGTCGAACTTCCTTACATGCAGATGGTAGGGGTTAGAAGGTTGTACGTCCAACGATAATAGTTCGGACCGGAACAGATCAAGGGCAGTCTGTACTATCCCTCTGACAGTTTGAGTAGTATCAATTTTCCACAACCGATCAATTAAACGGGGGTCGAGGTAGACTTCAATATACAGCCAGATGAATAGCTCTAACTAGACTGTTACACAGATTGTCTTTTGATGTTGTTCAGTTCGTTGTTTACCTATCTTGTTGTGTACGCCTGTTCAGAAAATTAAGAGTATTGCCATTAACTGTTTACCGTATGTAAACGTGATGACTCGTATCAACAATGACGACAATAATTGGCTGCTAACTATGAGCAAGGGTATTAATTTAGATTTTTAAAAAGGTAGAAGCGGAATGGAGGTTAATGCACAAAACATACATCTACACTTAAACGAAGTTTCAACACACTGTAGAAACAAAAAACGACATCCGTAAAGGAGGTTGAGACGGCATCAGTAAAACAACAGCATTCATTAAGCTTCTGTGTCCTCACTCCAATAATTATCTTTCCCTCAAAGATAGTATAATTACACAACACCAACATACGTGCAGTTGAGCCCGAATAACCACCATTCTTTATAAAGAGTCCGAATGTAGCTAGTGAGAAATACAAGGCCGATGAGTTGGTATAGAAGCATCATTTACTTTGGCTAACTTACTGTACGCATGGACGAGCGATAGACGAATGGTATCTGAGATTTGGAAAGGGACACCGATCGAACGTGTAGCAAACGTTATCGCAAGTAACAAGGTCGACTTTAAGCCAGATATCCCTGTTACCTGGTTTGTCAAGTAACAATGCCACGTAACGAAGAAAACTCCCACCCACCGCAGCTGGCTGCGATAATCGGTTGTGCTCTGCTTCTGTATCGATGCTACCTGGATTGCATCTGTCCGGTAGAAGATTGGATACTACTCTCTAGATCGCGCCCTGCCAGTAATTCAGAGATTCATGTCTTTCGAAGTCCGTTAACTCCTGATCTGTTACCCAGTTAATCCAAAGCAGAAAGGCACACACTCCTCCTAGAAAGCAACAACGATGCCATATGATAAGAAATACTTTGAAGCTCGATTGATAAACTAATAGCTACGAATGGAATGATGGTTCCAAAAGATTCTCCGCGGAGAGTCGGTTATCACATTGTTTCGTTGCGCTGCACGTCATTCCTGGCTAATCACTTCCATCTTTGTCGCAACTCTAAAATCCAGCAAATACGTGCGTGACCTCCACATTTAAAACAACCCGCACTAGATACGAAACATACTAATTAAAATGACTATATATATAAGAGCTTGAACGTCGCATAGTATCATCGGCATCCGAGTAGACACGAACGTGCATCATTCATCATCATCATCATCATCATCATCATCATCATCATCATCATCATCATCATCA
>LUCH01003735.1:24889-65778 GCA_013368495.1 Paragonimus heterotremus | reverse complement strand
GCATTTACCTAACCTGTTCAGTAACTCATCCTGACCACTACAGGTACACTTTTGGAGTACGAACCAAAGAGCAAAGAGATGCATGATATTGGCGAGCCCGTTCCATTAATTATTCTACTGTTTTCTGATATTGCAACCTGCGTTATACGCCAGACTGACTTTTTCATGTCCATATATATTTATGTACACCCAGACGTAGCAGTAAATTTCGTGTCCTACCTACTCATCATTGTCGAGAATTCTGTGTACAGTTTAATGATGCGTTCGTTTATCTCGGTCCCCAAATCGTAGCTCGGTGACATAAATCCAGGAAGAAGGTTGTAAGTTTTCGTGTCGGATTGCCTTTCGGCCGACCCAGAGTACTGGCTGGCGTACCTTGAGCTGCAACTGCAGCTAGTGGGTATCAGTAGCCATACTACCAAGTTCACATGTTTGGATACCGTGTTGCCGGGGTTGCTCGCGCCCCGAGTTAAGGATTTAGTAGTTGAACCACGTGAGAGCAGCCCGTATGGCTCGATGAAGAATACAGTCTTAGAGCGTGTAGCCGTATCGGAATAAAAACGTCTTATGCAGGTCCTTGGCGATTTGAAGCTGGGAGACCTTACTGCATCTCAGTGGCTTCGCCAGCTGAAACACGTGGTAGAAAACCATGAGATCGGTGACAAGTCCATACAACGCCAGCGGAGGGAGAGTTTGCCCGACTTCATTCAGGAAATTATTTTCCCGTTCAAAAGGATGAGTCCCTGGGTGACTTGGCAAAATCGGCTCACCCAGTCATCGAACACCTTCCCAACAAAATGCATCAGGTGGAGGCACACACAGAAAACATAACTACCAATTTGATAGCACAAGTAAAAGAACTTTGTCTAGAAGGTCAACCCTTCAAGGCTTCTCGCTCTCGCCTAGTTTTCATAGGATGTATCCGTTCTAGTTTGTGTTTAAAAACGGGATGCTGCTGGTATCATCACAGATTCGGGGCCAAGGCACGGAAATGAATTAAACCGTACACTTTCCCCGCCGCCTCGAGAAATGCGAGTGCCGGCAAGTAATGGCGGCGACCGTTGCCGGCAGTCCTACACTCGGTCGCCTATTTTTATACAAGACAGAAGTTCTAGGTTGCGTTTTCTAGTGGACACCAGCGCTCAAGTCAGTTTCATGCCACCCAGGAAAGAGGATACTCCTCGTTCGACGCCCCGCGAGCTCCAGGCTGCTAATGGAACCCCAGTACACACTTTTGGTACACGCTTACGTGTGTTCCGTTGGGTGAGCATTATTGCATATGTGCCAAATGCCAATCTGGGTGTGGACTTCTTCAGGCATTTTGCAATAATTTTCGACTCAGGCCATCACAAGCCCTCAGGTCCTCTAATGATTACATCCACTATAGATACTGTTTTCTTGACGCCTGTCTTCAGCCCGCTTCTTGTTGGGCCAAGCAGTGATGATAGATACCGAGTGGTGCAGCGTGAATTCACGCAATTGGCCCGCCCATCGAACGAGCTACCAGCCATCGTTATAAGTATCATGCGTCACATCAAAACGAAAAGCCCTTCAATTTTTCCGCGACGGCGAAGACTGACGCCAGACAAACTGCTCATCGCTCGTGCTAAACTTCAACGCATGCTGGGCATGGGTATGGTCCACCCCTCCGATAGTCCATGAGCATCTCCTCTGTACACGGTGCCAAATAATAAGGAAGGCTATTGGCGTCCTTGTGGAGATTATAGTGGATTAAACAATGCCACTGTTTCTGACTGGTACTCTGTGGCACACATCTACGAACTAACTACCAGCCTTGCAGGCAAAACGATCTTCAACAAAATCGACCTTGTCCGTGTCTACTACCAGATACCGGTAGCAAAAGGGGATATACCAAAGACGGCTATTACCACTGCATTCGGTTTGTTCACATTTGGGTGCATGCCTTTTGGTCTTTGTAACGCCGTACAGGGGTTCCGACGCTTGATTAATGGAGTCACCCGGGGGCTAGACTTCATTTATGCGTACATAGATGACATTCTCGCGGCTAGCTCTTCTCCGAAAGAGTATATCACCCACCTACGGATGTTTTTCAACGCCTAATACCATATGGCCTCTCCTTCAGCGGAGCTGTGTCCAAATTCGGTCAAACCTCGGTAGATTTTTCAGATCACAGCATCTCGGCAAAAGGGATTAAACCGCTCGATCCCATGGCCGAGGCTATTCGGTCGTGCCTGCTTCCCGACACAATTCCGAAGCCCCACCGCTTAAATGGACTGGTGAATTATCATCGGCGATTTACTCCCAACTGCGCCAAGCTTATTCGGCCTCTGACTGATCTACTCCGGGGCAATAAACGTACTTTACACCTTACCCCCGAAGCCACTACGGCTTTCGCCACCCCGAAGGAGGCACTCACCTCTGAAGTCATGTCGCATTATCAACAACCGTACGCACCAATGAGCATCGTTGCGGATGCATCAGACGCAGCCATAGGTGCAGTGTAACAGCAAGCAATTCAGGGGACATGGCAACCGATTTCATTCTTTTCTCAGCGTCTCAGCGGTACCAAAATGCGACGCAGTATATTCGGTCGTGAACGCTTAGCTGTGTATAAGGATGTGTGCCATTTTCGCTACGCCATCGAGAGCCGTGATTTCATTATTTTTACGAACCTCAGGTCTCTCGCATACGTTCCGCGAAAGTACTCCGATAGATATTCACCACGAAAAAACCGACAGCTGGACTACATAGCCCAATTTTCCACGGACATCCGCCATGTCTCCGGAGCTGCAAACGTTGCTGCCGGTACTCTATCACGAATGCACAACGTGTCAGCGGTCACCGACTTGGTCGAACATCGCAAAATAGCCGCATAACAACAGTCCGATTGCATGTTTATGAGTGATATAAATGCACGAACTTACGCACTGTCACAGCTCCGTTGACATCCTTGCCTGATACCATTATATGTTAAAGTACGCTGGGATACCCCAGGCCAATCGTACCACATTCTTTAGGAAGAACAGTTTTTAAAGCGCTCCATAGCGTGTCACATCCAGCGAGACGCGCATCACTAAGGCTGATTGCGGATCGATTCGTCTGGCCTAACATGAATCGGGACGTACAACATTGGGCCTGTTGCTGCCTTACACTTCAACGTTCCAAAGTCAACTGATACACAAGCAGCCTTCTGAAATCTTTTCCAACTCCCGAAGATAGTTTTGAACAAGTCCACCTGGACCTCCTCAGGCCACTTCCACCTTCGCGAGGCTACACCTATTTACTCACGTGTATCGACCGGTTAACTCGCTGGCCAGAAGCCATACCGGTGCCAGACCCACCAACAGTATGTGACGCTCGCGCTTCCGTCGAGCACTGGATCTCAACTTATGACTGTCCGTCGACCACTACAACTGATCGCGGTACGCAGTTCGAATCAGCCCTTTTTTCACAACTGACTAAGCTGTTAGACGTGCTTCGAGCACTCACCACAACATGCCACCTACAGGCGACTGGACTCGTAGTGTGTTTCCATCGTCAGCTTAGAGCTTCATTACGTGCTCACCAGCGAACAATCTGGATGTAAGCTCTACCCCCAGTTCTACTTGGTATTCGCAATTGCGCCAAGGGTGACAGTACGACCCCAGTGTCACCCGCCTATGGTCGTCCATTAAGCCTTCCAGCTGACTTATTCCAACCACCAAGCAAAGCTGTTGCCGACACTCAGGACTAGGCCAACCGACTGGCCAATTGCATGCGGTCACTACAAGCGAGTGCTACACGTATTCAACACTCCTCGTCCCACGTTCCTAAAAACTCAGCACTTGTGAGTTCGTGCTTCTGCGAACAGACTCTGTTAAGAAACCGCTGCAACAACCGTATGAAGGACCTTTCCGTGTCGTTAAACGGTCTGCAAAAACTTATGTGAACGATAGTTTTTCTCAGGTACAACTTCTTGGCTCGTTTTGCACAGAAGGAACCTACACAACTGTAAATATCCTCAGACGCTGCAAGACACGCGTTACGATGGGCATCTGCTTTTTTCCCTAACGTTCAGGTAATACACCCTTCCTTATTTCTACGTTTAACGAGAGGCGTAGCAACAGTTGTTGGAACCAAGGAGAAAACCTTGACCTCCGCGGCACTCTGTGCCTGCCCAGTATGGAAATCACACCCCTGTCACGTCTTCAGGAGACGTTTTCAGTTCCGGTGGCCCGCACGCGGCTGGCCAGCAAGACAACAGCTGTTACTCAGGATTAAAAGTCATACGTAGAAGGTTTTCTCTATCAGTCACCCTTCCATGGGAGGGGACTGATGTAGTGAGACCACCTCCGACGTCCCCAAAATCCTAAACTCCCTGCGACGTGATAGTTGTCTCATCAGTATCCCGGCGCATGTTCACATCATCTTTTGAATGTAAATTTACTACAAACCACTAGCATCAAAGTTAGTGTATTGGCGTAGGTACCGCAGCTTTACTCGTAGCTGCACACGAACTCCGAGCCATCTCTACTACTGCAGGCTACATTCATTAGGGTAACAATGTTTTGGTTATTACCGTTTGGAAAGTCGCTCAACCGGTCTGACGTTTGTTTGAATTCTGAGGGCCACCTGGAATTTCCGTCGACATTCGTCCCCTTTGGCTGTTGCCGTGTGGTTGTGCTGACGGTTCTCTCACGTCCAGTTCCCCAGCCCCCTTAATCGTTGAGTTGAAGTCCGCTTGTGAACGGTGAGTAAATAAATAAATGAAGTTTGTTTCCAGATTCACCGCCTTTTCACTGTAACTTCCGATCCGCATTAATACAAGTCTAGGGGAACCTTGGGTGCACGAACCTCGCAACTAGCACCACGATACACTTCCAAAGTGGAATATTATCTTTGTTGTAATTTTGCTGAAAAAAGCCTTATGAATTTCAGTCATTTCGATCGCACTTTCGGACATTTTTGGACTTGGGAGATAGTCTGGTGTATATAATCGTTTGGATAAGAGTTATTGGAATTATCAAGCATGAGTTACCGAGTGAATTACCCCAATCTCCAAGAACGATCAACAGTATTTCAATGACGAGATTTTAAGGCACTGCTGAACTTGGATCTTCCGAGGTATTCAATCGTATGCACCGACTAAGTGCATGATACTGAATCGTTCGCTAACGATTCAAGTTGACAACGAGTTACGCATACTCTGTTGAACCAGTAATGCCTTTCTCAAAATCTAACGGCAGAGAAGATAACCTATCTTCGAAACGGTTGATGAGAAGGCGCTGGTGGAAACTGGATTTGATACGGTACTAACTGAATCAATGTACATGAAAATCGAATCTCACCTAGAATGTGATAAATCCCCCAGAAATTGAATAAATAATGTACCCGTACAACAAATTTGACAACTAGTGTAGCATGCAGGCCGGCTGGTTCTCCTGTAATTGTCTGTTACACCTGCGGACCAACTTTGGGACAATGTGGAGACACTGGGGGACAGCGTTCTTCCGAAGTGAGGGTTCCAACAACAGTCATGAAAAGGAAACAATAAGAAACGAGCACTAGCCAAAAGCCCAGTAGGCCGTGCTCACGACTTGCACAAACGAAAATCAAAAAGGCGACGACAACACAGCAGCACGCTCTGTTTCGCAATTCAAATTCAATCTGCGCGCGCTTGTTGGTTTCGACCGCACGTCACACTAGGCACCGCTCAGTGATGGGGGACGATAAAACGGAATTGAGTTCACTGAAACAAATGGTAATTGGTTGAGTTGGAGCAAAATGACCGTTCACACATCGAGAAATGGTAGGAACTACAACCCACCTAAGAAAGAATATGTAAGAAGAATGTCTTATTTTGACATTTAGAAATGTACTGGGCTCTGACTGAATGAGAGTAAGGGAGTCGTTTACAGTAGCTAGTGTAAGAATGAAACTGGTCGATACTGTTTATTCTCAAGTCAAAACAATGAAACATGGAGCCACCTTTCAACGCTGATCAAACAATGCACGGCAATCTCAAAATGATGCAACAGACCTTAACAAAATCAACACGCAATGCACGGTCGACGAAAGCTCAGAACACTCCGGACTGGAAAACTGTCGTCTCTGATGGTGTGACAAATGTCAGCACAACCGGCACCCCGTCCTGTAGTTTCTGGAATTCTGTCGCGCATCAAAGTTTTTGAATGGGTCTTCATCTGTCGAAGAAGGGGCCGCAGATGAAATTCGTGTTGCCTCCCTATATTACTCCCCAGCTCAGCCTCTTGACCGGTAAGAGATCGGTCACCCTCTGACGCCTATGTCATTTTTGTCCCGGACAACTTAGCTTCTCAGTCTTAAGTTTCGAAGGATCAGGCTGGAGGTATTGATATTTGTGCCGCTCCTTATACTCACGGTATGTTTGAAGCTCCGATAGCTGCGCAAGAATCTGACCTAAGAGGAAAGCTATCAGAAGAGGTAAGAGGGGATCATAAAACTTGTATTCCACCAGAATTTTCCACACTGCCGGTCTTCGGGAGACAACCAAGGCAAGAAGGATTGTTGTTCGCTGAATTAGAGTATAAATTATGCAGAAGAAGGCTTGAGCTACTGTAACGATCTTCCACGAAGGCGTTGAGAAACGCGTAGCAATAAACCAACGATCCCAAATGGTCAAAACAAGATTGGTTCACAAAGCCACGGTACTATTGAACAAATCATCAAAGTTAATAAATAGACAACCTCAACAGTTTCGATCGACGGATCGTTTCCAGGGGATAATTACAATTTGATGCCAAATAGGCTAAAGATGAACTATAAGCACACAATATGACATTCATACCCAACAGAGTTATTTCGAGCAGTCAACAGGTTCAAAAACGACAGGGACGAGCGGAGCTCCAAAATGTGATGCACGCACCACTCAAGCAAAGTACAAAAACGTGACAAGTGCCTATTCGCACAACGGTCAATTGACGCGATAAAACAAAACATCTAGGTCAAGGCCAGCTAAGGGGCCAGAAACGTGGGTGGTAGAATATACAGGGATAAACGTTTTGGGGAAATTGGGTCGGGTCGGATTTTCACACGACTGTAGCATCAAAATTCGATACAGCTACCACAGATACTGTTGGATTCCCATGAACATCCCAAACAAGAAGTCGTTTCAATAAGGCCAATGGAACGCGACGAGGTAGGATCATCCGAATCATCGGTCTAGTCCGACAAAGTGAGCAACGGTGTCAGGACGCTGGAAAAGTCACTGAAGTAACTCATTCTGGGTGCAGATCTGGTAAGCTTAAGGTTGAACCGCTCGATAAATCGTCAGGATGCTTTCGTGAGTCTCTTAGAAATTTCGAAAACAATATAGCAATGAGGTTGAACGATGAAAACTAGAGACCCTTCAGATTTGATTTATTGTTGCCATGGTAAAGCAAAGAAATCCACAGATCACTGTGTGCTCTTATCTGGGTCGATAGGACGTAACGAAGCTGTAGGCATAATCACAAGGCCTGCTACAGATGGGTGGGTCTCGTCATACAAGGTGGATATCTAACAGCGCCGACGTTGTTGAACATATACCCTTGGAAGATAAACTGTGCAAGACGGTTAACATGGACCTAGAGGGTTTTGGCTATCAAAGGGCCTTGGGTGTAAAGTTAGAAGTGATAAATGGTTGTTTCCACTCTCAGGTGCGCCTTATGGATGCGTCATACCCCAGGAAGGTATACTAAAATGCGGTGCCCCCTCATGTGATAATTTGGCAGTAGTTGTATTGATGCTGCTTCCAGTTCGTAGGCTGTTGCAAGATCCTTGCGGCCGGGGCCTTGATTGTGATAGTCTAGTAGACGATACCAATCGTCTAACCCAAGAGAATTGGATGACAAATATCAGAACCGTAAAATCAATTAGGATGCCTCGTTGTATTTTTCCCAGCAAATCTAATGCCGTAGGAAGAGAATTGCACCTCTATTTTGATGCATCTGAGGCAGGATACGGTGCAGATAGTTACATTAGGCCAACGGCGCCCAGCGGTTTGCATAAGTGTTGTTCCGTTCTAAGCAAATCAAGGGTGGCGGCCTGTAAAATTGTTACTATCCCTAGGCACAAACCCAAGGCAGCCGTCCTCGCAGCGAGATTAATAAGGCTCCTTGTGAAAGAACTGAGAATGTTCATCAGCCACGTAGTTATGCGGACAAGCTCAATAATAATAATAATAATAATAATAATAATAATAATAATAATAATAATAATAATAATATTGTATATCTCAAAGAATCTGTGAGAAACACGTTGGGATGAGCGTGAGCAGTATACACACTGTAACGTCAAACGCATACCGTACACATAACTGTTAATTGTACAATACACATTATGAAAATAAAGTAACAAAACGGACATAATGGGAGAGGAAAATTCTAGTTTATGAAGAAGCATTTGGATCACTTGCTTCTGAAACGATACTACTCGAAAGTTTCAACGTTCGATAAAAAATGCTGAGTAGTTACATCAATTCGCGCTTAACAAGGTTAACGTTGGTCTCATGTTCAAGATCATGCCAGAAAATGGATCTTTCAGGATGGGGAAAATTAACAGTCGGTGAATTTCGTCATCAGTTGATGCAGACAGTTCCGTAAAAATATGCGAAAACATTTATCAGGATGAAGGAAGATAGGAGGTTCCCGACTTTTGTGGAAAAATGGACGATCTTCTGGACTGGACTTCGTTATTTCTTTTAAATCGACGGAATTTCACAGACCTCGCGAATTGTCCAACCAGTACGGGATTTTGATTGTACGGACGTTATGGAATGTTGCCTCACGTTAGAATTTATTGCGGAATGAAGAATGGAAAGCAAAATTACGTAATAAACGGGAGGACGTAAAATGATCATGTGAAGTATGACGAATAATGGAATTTGATATTTTCTGAACGAACCTCTCATATAAAATTTATAATTTTGCGTTAGTTAATAAAATATATATATCTAGCAAACAATTATTATCGTATACCGCAAAAAGAGGTCGATTCACCGCTTTTCCTAGTAGGTGACTACAACCGAATTCCGATTTCGATTTAGTATACACAGCCGATATGTAGAGTGGAAAGACGTTTGGCAACACGGAGAGATTGTCAGGTGGTCTATTAGGATATGAAGAGGTGTAGATTTATATGTAATTATATGAGGCGAACAGGTTAAGTTATATATGTTACCATGTGTTGGCTATAATTTTGTTGTTCAGTTGCAAGTTTCGACAAAACTGTGCACACGATCTATCCTGCCGGAGAAATAACAAGTTTCGAGATTGAGAAATGGTGAAGTTGATAGCCTTGATCAATTCGAAGTGTATGTGGCGTTGTATCATGTGATATAGATTTCCCTTCATATGTTATTAGATAAGATCAGATGTTTGGATGTTATTAGGTCCGTTTTCAAAAATATTGTTTCCAGGCGGGCACAGTTTGAAAATGGACATGGCGTTCGTTAATGTCAGGAAAGTTTCTAAGCATCGTTTGAATTGATGTATATTCTTACTAGCTCTAATTACGTGTGGGATTTCGTTTCAAATGTAAGAAGATTTCATTAGGAAAAAACTTGAACGCAGATTTTACGAGATTTGAGAGCTGTCAGAGCGAACTCTGTTCTTGATGTTGTATTTTGAGCTATGTTGAAGGCGGATCGCGAAGTTGACAGTGCGTTTATCGCCATAAACTAAATTATACATGAGTGCAAGGTTCAGCTTGAGACGTTGTAGCCAAAGAGGATCCAGTTCAAGCGTCTGAGAGCGTTCTTTGTAGTTCAGAGAAGATGGATAAGCCACTAAGCCTTTCGTGAATGTGCTTTGGAGACTTTTCATCGGTAACCTAACAGACTGGCGCAAGTTACTGCATATGAACGTGCAAGTTGGAGTCGCACGTTGGGGTCGTACGTACAACTTATAAAGGTGCAGTCGAGTTGCGGGAACTAATAGTGAGTGCTTCATGTATCCACTCGTTTGTCTAGTTTTGGCTACTAGGAGGGATATATGTTCACCGAAACTAAGTGAGTTTGAGTAACGTATACCCAGGCCGCGTACTGAGTTGGCAGTTGAAATACCATGAACATTCAGCTCTATAAATTCCTCTGGTACATGACAACCGTGTGCAACGATGGTTGATTTATTGGCTCAGAGTTTCATCAGCCAGTTTTGACACCAGTACTCTAATGGCATAAAGTCCTCCCGTACATTTTCGGATGAAGAATTGAAATCGCCAGGAGGAAAGTGTAGGCGAGGTTGATGTCATCAGCGAATAGGAACAGTTTTCCATGTGTGATAACTTCACATATATCGTTTATATACATATATGTATCGAAAAGCGGTCGACAATTTAAAACAAACACTGAGTGCGTCGGCCTTCGTGCCTTGATATCCTCCTGTAAAAAAGAGTGTAAATGGAATTACGTCAAGCTACCGAGGTGCGGAGAGAGTTGTGATTTTACACCCTGGTGGGAGTGGCAGAATGAATTGCTCGTCTGAATCAAAAATAGATAAACACCAAAATCCTCAAAAATGTACAAACGAATGCGACTATCATAAGTAATATTTATTATAGTAACGTTAACATCCTGGTATCTGAAACCAGGCGTTCATTCTACATTAAGACAAATGTATTAATCCTCTTGATGCTGAATTGGTCAGATTCAGCTTGGAAAACACCATCCAGCTGCATACCTACTCATTATTATCAATCCAGGTGAGATGAATACCGCAAATCCTTATCGATTACACAACATCCATCGTAACACTTTCGTTACTTGGGTATGTAGAACTGCGTGACTATTAAATATTCCCAGGCCGTCCACGAGGATACTCACCAGTTTCGATGTGGGGGCAGCTGCGTGAGTTCATTTCAAGCTTTAAATGTTAATTCATGAACATATTCCCTCATAGTGAACAGGAATAACTTGTCGTCTAACACCACCGATCTGATGATTATAACTGCCCTGTTGATTGACCCACTGACCGGCGTGCTGTCATAGGGTGTTGTCAAAGGTTCATTTGCGTAGACTGGTACATAATGCATCGTGAGCACCTCCGCAGCTTCGGGGTTAGAGGCGACCACGTGGCTATTTCTGACAAAGTTGCAGATTCCTATTGTGCAGGTATATCACAAGAGAGAGACAAAATAACCTCCGATTATCCTCTCGCTTATTGAAGGTTTGGGGTTTAAATGCAGCTTGGTATTCCTCACTGGAGCTTTGAATCTGTTGCTAAGTGTTATGCACTCGTAATTAACTTGTCTGACTCGTCATTCACAAGGCGTCCAATGGTTGGCGTTTAGGCCCTACTGCCTTGAGTGTGGCGTGGCTTATTCTCAGTGTACTTGGAGGGAGGCAATGAGTGGGCACAAGGAGCGCTTCGTTTTTGACGTTCTGTCCCTTGGATTACACACAAACCCATCAATCGTCTATCAGAGATTGGCTGTCGTTAGTGGAAGAAGGTTAGATGGCATGTTGTAAAATGAACGTCCTATCAGGATACTGTGCACTACGGAGATAACCTTACACAGTTCCGAATAGGCAGGGTCGCATCCAACAAGTACAGCGGAAGTGGAAAACAGCAGGGCCACTGCGACCCAGCGGACATAGTTAACGCACAGGATTTACCGTATCCGTCCGTATGGTGAGTATTAGGCCTCGCAGAGATGGGGAGTGCTGGCAACTGCCTGATCTGTCAATCTAATATCTTCAACCTTCGCCAAGAATGCAGCACCTGCATGGGTTCTACGCCCACTGTTCACTACCGCACGGTCGCTGAAATCTCCCTTAATAGGGATGCTGCTGCCGGAAGGACATGCAAAGCACAGGGTCTGAGGAGCGGAACCCTTCATTCGTGCACCAGATGATAGAGAACAATATTTGACTCACACCTCGCAAGCTAGTTTCGAATTTCCATAAATCACACACCATCATGATCGGAGAAGTGGTTGTAGGGCCCATTCTTCTTCTGGCAATTCTTGGACATTTGTACGGAGCGGTGATCCTCCATCTTAATCATTCTGTATCTGTCACCTCAGAGTGAAATCTTTTTAGATGTGGGCACTTCAAAATGGGGGCCGCCATGTAAAAGCATGTCTTTGTCACGCTAATAGAAATAAGCCCGCAAGACGAACGACGAAATTGAGGTTCCGTTGCTTTTTCTATGAGGCTGTGAGTATTTGTATAAATACAATCCCAGAACTAGACAGAGAAAACTGTTTCAAACTCACCCGAGAGGGAAAGAATGCATTCTGAGAGCGTTAGCACTGAGTATGTTAGGCAGACTCTCTCATGGTCAGAAGGCGGACATTTTTTACAAGCTGCTTGCTTGCTGGTGCGTCCTCTGCCTAAGATGGTGTCTGCAGTTGTGGTAGACTAACTTATGCGAATTGGCGAAGCGGCCTGGAGTTTGTCTATCGACTTTTTTCGCCATTAGGCTGGTCTCACTGGTACTGCACATATGCTGGACGACCATCTTTCTGGGGATATCACATGAAGATAAGTGTGTCACGCGTTCCCCAACGGTAGTAGCACAAGGTAGGCCCGGCCTCCTCACTCCATGAAGGTGCATAAAAAGTACCACCACCATGTACCCTGTGTGAGTCGAGGGGGAGTATCCTAGTATACTTGCTCAAGAATGCAGCGCAAACCTTAAACTAGATTTCGCGAGGTAACAACCTATGTTCTTCCACGCCTCCCTGAATGTCCGGGGTCAATTTTGGTGCATGGCTATGAATGTTGTGTAACATTTTCTTGCATAAAGGGCGACTGTGATGTCAAGGGGGTGGCACACTTACCGATAAATGAGAAAGCGCAGTTTTCAGACGGACTATGCCGAGTAGTAATGACAGTAATTAAAATATATATTTCTCAACACATTTGTGTGAAACACTCTGACGTCGAATAACTACATGCGGTACAAAGCAACAAATGGATACATGATAAGACAAACATGAAATCTGTCCACGAAAGAAGACGTAATCAGAGGGAAAATAGTCACAGTTTACAAAGTTGGATGTACACACCGGGGAAGAAGATAGTTCGCTTGTTCCACAGATTTAGTCCAGAAGATGGGATGTTACATTAATTTTCCTTTTACGAGGTTAGGTAAGGAAGATGTTTCAAATATTTCAATGCCAAACCGGGATATACGTGCAAATTATTGTTCCCGTGTGTAACTTTTCAGTGGGAACTTTCGCGCAAAATTCATCATTTCTGTCGGTCAGTAACATACGAGAAGCTAGTAGACGTTCATTTTGCATCGTACGATAGGTGAACAAGGAACAGTTTTCCTTAAAGCATGACACTGCCAACGAATTTTGTTCTGGGTTTTCTTTATGAACTCCAGTAACTGCCTGAAATCGACGCTGTGCCAAGCGGGCGTGACTAAGTGACCAACCGGAGTGATCTGAGTTCAGTAGAAATAAACCGAAAAACTGCATTACGGTGGCATAGGGAGTAGAGGTCAGATAGTTTTTACCTCCCTACAAGTTATAACGTGCACCGCATTTTTATGATGTCAGCTGGTCACATAACACTGGCTACCATCAATCCTAGCGTAGACTTACACGTGCATTGTAGAGCTGCATCTCTGTGTGTCTGTTCACTTTGTGCACAACACTATGCAGGGTCGATCCAACCGAAGATATTAATGACACTCGAGAAGTTGAACACTACCACCAAATACGTGTGCGGTAATTTTGGCCAGCTTAAGAAGAATACGGAGTAACTTCCCACTATTTCAGTCTTTATCCCACAAGTTATCCGGTCCGTCTCCAAATATGTCTCCCACAGACAAACACAGCATGTGAAGAATCACGACGTTATGTAAGGCAAATTCTTTTCACAGTAATGGTTGTTCATACTGGCCGCCAGGTCCGGACGTCCATTGATTCGTCCAGCTAAGCATGGTCTACTGACGAGACTTATCGAGATAACGGATGTCGAATAGTCACGTCTGTGATACAACGAGTGTTGGTGGAATTCTCAGCCCGCTGAACAGCCGGTTCCGGTTCGAAAAAGACAGTCGCATTGGCCAATTTGCTATTAACTAGGTGATGGATCAAACAAAGAGGCAAAACCAAATGGAAAAAGGATATCTCTGAATATTGAATTTACCAACCTGGCGGTCTACAACCGATTATTACCAAACACGGCCAACTCCAAAGAGGCCACGTAGCAGCGAAGCGATAAGGCGCGAGCGGAGCTGTGATAACACGGAAGCAAACTTCCAGCATTAGGAAGCAAAGGCGGAGTAAATGAGCGACACCACCTTTTGACAAGTGTGCGATATTGTACCAAAGTGTTACGTCAAAATTAACGTTCGTCTGAAGAACACTGTCGCGTGAGTAATCTTGGTGGTCTAAACGGTCACTGCAGAAACATTCGGGTAGAAAGCAAACCAGCCAGGCAAGTGGCCACGAATTTCAAAGGATGCTGTTTTGATCATAAGACACTTATAAGGTGCACAATCAAATGCTTTTTGCTGATCAAGCAGTATGATTATAGCAGCCGCCAACAATCAGCAGATTTTGTAGTAGGGTTTCGAAATTCCACCTGGCACGTCATACAGAAGATTTTGTTGGAAAACCCACGTCAAATCTCTCATAGCAGATTCTGTTACGTTAGTAATTCTGCTACAAGAATTTCACTTTTTCCAAGGATTAAGGAAAAAATGAGGTGTGGTTCATGCAGTGGTATTTTTCAACACACTATTGTAGGTCACGTTGTGCAGCACGGCTTAATCATGAGAAGTTCACCAGGGATGAAAAGATTTGGCCTGTTATGATTGTAGATTCTGACCAGAATCTGCAGGAGTTGTGTTCGGATCACTCCAACTGGAACTGATAGTTGGATGGCAAAAGGTCAGCTGGAGGATCGAACCACGGACCCGTCACGCCCCAGGCAGCGACTCTACCGCTCGACTAACCGACCGTTGTGGGCCTGGTGCACAATGTCAATCTCAACTGATCCCCATACCCATACCCCATTGATCAAACAAACGTAATTTAGGTCTTACACATATATACTCCTGTATTGACTACATTAATTACTGGCCGAACGTTTCTTACATTATTACACGTAACTAACCCTGCTCCGACACTATGAACTTCCCCTTTGAACTCGCTCTTTGTTTGTTTTGTACCGCCGCATTGAACTGTTTACGCTACCGTGCTATCGGTTGATATTGCTGACGGTTAAATTCCGTGCACAGAGTTCACTTGGTTGTAAGTTGTATAATTTGCTCACCGTTGCTTATTTGTATACAGAACCAGTTTATCTAAGTAAACCTTCAACATTCCGTCTTGTTCTGCCCTGAATCAAGAGGTTTACAACCGCCCCGATAGACTGCGTATAGCCGTGAATCCTGACAGAGTCTACAATGATCTTCACCAGTTAGTTCGTGATACGCAGATAAGGTTGATAAATAGTTGGGTACACCTGTACGGTCAATCACGTTGTTGTGTGTGGCAATAGTCGTCCCGTGAGTGCATCTTAATAATAGCCAACGTCGGCCAACCAGTGCTTAAGTGCTCATTCATCAGTCAACATCAAGAAAGACCCGCCAAGTTTGATTGCAGAACGCCATTCTGAGCATATATTATGAAACCCCACGACGTTCGGGGGCTCGATTTTCATGGAATGGGTGGTTGTTCCTAACACTTACTTGTGTACTAAAAGTCCCCACAGTACACCAAAATTTGGCGAGTAAAATGATATTAAGAGTATACGTGAAGACAAACAAACCAAAACTGTGAAACTTCGTAATTAGCGAGTGTGCATGCAAGCGCAACAAAAATGAATGAATTTCTTTCATGTGACACCGATGCCACACCATAAAGAATGTTTAATTCATAAGGGTCATCTTGTTCAAGCGTCTCGGTTGGCACTGCTTGGCGAGACACTTATATTACGCTCATCAAGGACCGATTGCAAGCTCCGTGCTTCTGGCTACATGATGAAAAGCTTTGGTAAAGTTTCAATCATGTCAGTTGAGATGTTGCAATGACGCGAGGTAGACGTAGTGGTGGCATGCAAATGGCTAAAAAAAGAACTAGGGTAAAATGAATCCGTGGTGCTCACATGCATACTGTCAACGCGGTCGTAACCATTTGTGCCAGGGTCAACGCACGCGTTGATGTTAACACGAACGACAGGATAAACAGCAGGACAAACAGCCTTGAGTGAGCCCCCAAATAGTTGGTGCAACAAAAGTATCAGACTATTTACTGCGCTTAAAGGAGGGTGGGCATCGAATGCATCGGTTCATTCGGTGATTGTCGTCTCGGGCTTTCATACCTGCTCGAAGCAGAATGCTGTTTTTTGCGATGAGTTACCTGGGCGACAGTCGACTTATGCAGGTGAAGTGCGACTAGGTGGCTCAAAGGACCGTACTTTGAAGGAGGCTGATCTGACCGGAGGTCCAACCCGTGATTCGTTTTCATGTTCCGTTGAGGTAAGCGCAAAGTCCATGCGCCGACGTGTTTTCGAATGTCGGACAGAAACGGTGTGATATTATTCGGTCCACTTTCCACGGCGATCGGGTAAGCTCTTGATGTGACTTGTGGCAGAGTATATTAACGTTCTTCACGTGCTCAGGTTTGCTGTTTGCTGTCTTAATGACGGGTATGCAAGTGGAATCGCTCGGGTTACTTAATCACTCAGTGGGGTCAACAGGGTGATTCTTCACTTTCCTGACGTTAACATCGTCGGAATGACGAGCGGTATAGTCAGGTTTGGCAGGCTAAGACGGGGTTCGACGATCACGTGGTGGATCTAAACACTATATAAGGCCCAGGCGTGAACACGGGGTCAGAGTACGATGAAAATTAACAGAAGTGACTCGAAATCTTTCTTGGAGGTGCGTTGGTTTGGGGTTTCACGACAATTAATAAAGGCGTCCGACGGATATGGCCTGTCGTGTTAGCTGTGACTGGTTCTACGGCCAACGAACACGTGACCGGAAACGGGGCAACGATCAATAAAACGGCAGATAACAACACGACGAATAACGGTAACAAACGACGGAGTGGGGAGTATACGCGGTCTATAAGTCGAGTTACATCCAACCCATCCACCCGAGGCTACCACATGAACACGATAAGAGGCTGGCCCACAAACAGAGCTTCTTTATGTCGCTCAGCCCGGAAACAGCATGGTCACAGACCCGTTCGTATTTGCGAATGGCAACAAGCACGGTCAAAGGGATTGGACTAGATAAAAGTCTAAACGGTGGAGCCTAGGGGTGCATTCGGGACGACAACAACAGTTGCCACGAGGGCTTCGGCTGATTGTGAAGATCGGAGCAGTGCACGACCACGGCAAAGGTGAAAGTCAATCACAGGTGTCCTTTGCTCAATTCCCTTGTCACACTATTTTTGAGGAACTGGCTACATCCCTGACAGTGTTGTTCCAAGGGGATTTTGAGGTCACAGTGAGAAGAATTGCGACAACAGAGTGATCCGGAGATATGCTGGGATGAATGTCTGATTTCGTCAGCCTTTAACTTTCCAGGAATCAGCACACAGACGACGGGAAACAGATAAAACTCATGGCTCTCTGTCTTGGAGAAAATTTTGTATGATTAATTCATCCAGTTCACTTGGCTCGAACCTCAACTGCACATGTAAACTTGGGGAGTGTAAAAGGTGTGAAGAACAATTGAGAGTATGACGTACAAAACGTTCTGTAGGGCGCTACAGACAACAGGACGTGAAATAACCATTCAGGGTACCAATATGCTCTGTTTGAACAAGACGTGCACCAAGCGCTTAAGGATGGATGTAATGCTTACTAAAAACGTTGGTGTTTCCTTTCCCAGGAGTCTTGCTTTGAATAGTTTCCATTAGTTTGAAAGTTGTTTTAAATGCGATAAGCTTCTGACATTTAGTGTGGTGGTCTGCAGCCAATTGCCCGCTTTTTCCTATAACACTTTAATTGCTTGTCCGAGCCTCATATTACAAACTGTGAATTTACACGATAAAACATCTTCCTCCTTAACATTTGTGCAATACGCGAACCATATTTTGGTAGCGTTTGCGTCTAATATCTTCGTAGATTGCACTCCTTTTTCTGTCGAATTACACCAGTCCTGCAAACGGCCCCACACATTTATCGTGTTACACTGTTACTTACTCGTGCCACCCTAAATTACATCCGTCGATCTCGTTTACCACAGCTTATTTCTCATGGATGGGTTGAGAAATATATATTGTTAATATTGTGAGTGGAGACGGGCTATAAACATCTGCCCTTTCCTACGAAACAATGTACGAGTGAGCGATAAGGGATCACCATTAACAAATCTCGACAGTTCATTTTCAACGCTATCGATGGGCAGCATGTTCGGTAAAGTGAATGTAATAACATTATTCGGGCAGCGCATCCACTTCGCACTTTCAATTATCATTGTGTTACTGGACGTGCCTGCGCTCAGAACGCTTAACTTATATAGAACTCTAGAGACACTGAAGCTACGTGACTGGGGTATAGTTTTTGGTCAACAAATAAGATGCAGCATAGTTTGTTTCATGATGGGCAAGCTTATTCTCAAGTATAGATATTCTGTTGACTGAGTGCGGCGGTATGTTATTTGCAGTGTAGTAACTGAAGTCTGGCTTATTTTCAACCCAGCTGGCAGAAAATCCTTCGGACTGGAACGCTTGCATCTGTAACAAACTCCATGGACATTGGTGCAGAATGCCGAGGGTTCGACAACTACTGGCCTCATTTGACGACTTGTCTTGGTTGCCATATTCCTTAACGGCTCAAATATTTCTAACAAAGCATGAAAGTAGTTAAGAGATGAACAGATTATTTTGCATTCAAAATGCCAAGACTGAGAACTGCATAAAAATCCTTCGACGTATGTCCACTTTGAGTGCTCTAGTCTGGGCTAAATCTGAGATGGGCGGTTAGAACCTTAACTACTCTGTAGTTTGATAATCATAAAAGTCCCTAAGTTCCAAAACTCCTTGCAACGTGATGGTTACCTTACTGCTATCATCGCACCTATTCATATTACCCTGAGAATGCAAATGTACTACAACCCACCAACACCAAGTTAAGTATGCTAATGTGGATATCGCAACTTCAACCGTGGCTGTACAATGAACTAGCGTCGTCTTCAGCACTGTAAGATACATTCACTAAAATAACAGTGTTGTGGCTGCTGCGGTTTGGAACGCCGCTCAAATGGTCGGACGCTTGTTTGAATGCTGAAGACCGGCTGGATTTTCGCTGACACTCGTCCCCTTTGGCGGCTGTCGTACGGTTGTGCTAAAGGTTCTTTCGCATTCACCTTTCCAACGCCTCCGACTAGTGCATTTGAGCCGGCTTGTGAACGGTGAGTAAATAAATATACAAAGTTTGTTTGCAGACTCGCTTTTTTTCATTACGACTTATGTTTAAAGCTAACACAGGGCTAGAGAAACTGTGGGCGTAAGAAACAAAGAGCAGAGTGAACTTTACGATAATCCCCTCACTCCGTATTAACAGCTTATGTAACAACAACCAAATCGCCCACTCGTTTTTGACTGTCCTAGTGCGCACCTCCAAACTGTGATAGGAAGCGGAGCACCTCTAACTGCGAAAGCGGGATGCCTTTGCAACCTGCATTTTCGTCATATGGAGGAGGATGACCGGATGCCAAAGAAATATATATGGGATAAAATCAAGACCGTGGAGAGTAAAACAGAACAGTACTTGCCGTGCTTGATGTTGCAACTACTCATAGGCAGCGGTTCAGTCAACAACACATAGTGAAGCGAGGGATGTGAAAATGAAGGAAAAGGCTTCCATCGAGAGGTAACTTGCTCCATTGAGACGACTACCCTGCATCTTCTTCAACCGAACCGGATAAGTCACAGTTGGAAACTTTCTTCACTCCGGATTTCACTAGCCTCGCGGCCGAAAGCAGCCCAAGCGTCCACTTCACCAAAATGTCATTCGGCCCCTCTGTTAAGTTCACCCTCGGGCAAGCAGCTGAAACACACTAACCCTGAGATTCTCCAATCTCAAACTTAGAAGGCAAGTTTTTTTTGGCTAATCGTTACAAAAGAGGTACGGACGTGATTAGCAGTTTGAATACCATAGAATGTATCAAGCTCGGCCACGAGCTGTAACGAACATTCGCAGTTGTATTTCATAACCGCCTGGTGTCTGCTAGGTACCTATGGCAGTAGTAGAGTGAGTGCGCCGTTCAGCTGACGCCATTTAGAAGGTCGATCCGTCAGGCACAAACACTAGAACTGGGTACAACGAAAATGCTCACGAACCGTCTCCATTTAATCGTTTCAGTGTCTATCAAGTGGTCATTCTAAAATTTGTCCTCACAGGAATTCAAAACCGGAGAAGATCGTTGGATCACGCCTAAAACTCAAAGCGCACCCTCACAGCTCGCCTCATCTGGAATGTCTGAGTGGTCTCGCGACTTTTATTATTTCTTCCACAGAAAATGAAGCAACCAACGGTTCGAGCGATTAAATATTTCTGTTTAACCACAGAAACTGGGAACACGTCAAAACAACGAAGGCTACAAATTACGAAGCCCGAACTAATAGTCGGCCCCTCCGTAGGGACACTAACGCACAATGGCTTGACTACATGTGTGCAAACCGAATGAATCTATTCTATAAAATATCGGAAGTCAAACTGTTGGTTCATGAAGGTCAATATCGCGTCTTCGTTATAATGAAGACCCGGCTCACGAGTGACACCAGCGACAATCAGCTTGATGCTTTTGGACACTGGATTTACAGAGCTAGGTGCTTCCGGAGGATAACGAAGGATCTGTGAATCCTGTTGATTAGTCTCTCGACAACCACGATCGTAGAAAATTTTACTCCGAGGATACGCGCGACATCATTTGTCTGCCTAGCAGTGCGTGGTCAGGTACCCTAAAGAGGTTGCCTTTTTTCCACTCAGGTAATCCAGCTAGTGACGATTTCTTTGTCCTAGACGTGGAAAACTTTTCCAGGATTACGGTGTTTTCCCTTCCCTCTTATTATGCGTGTCAGTGTATCAGAGACTGCCCATTAACCAGTGTGCCGCTAGGACTTTCAAAACGGATTCTTTACCCACTGTGGGTATTGATTAAACGGAACGCCCGAATACGACACGTTGGTGTCCTGACGTTGAGTTTTTTCTTTATCGGACTTCCCCCGTGTTAGATATAGTTAGCCCCGATGGCATTCATCTGGTGGAAGAAGTGGTTGTTATGCAGTCACTTGAAAGAGGTATCCACCAATCGCTGGCCTTTGGTCTCATCTGTTACATGTTACAAAAGCCAACTAGAAAGTCAGCGGCCTGAAGCTTTAGGCAGACCGATTTCAAAGACTTAAAGAGCCCCCGCAGCTCACTCTTCCCCTGTCAAGTTCCGGCTGACCGAAACTACCGTGCGTTCCTAAGCGCAAATTTGTTGAAATAGGATATATTCGCACCGCACAGATTATCCACTTCGCCCAATCGCTCGCCCATCCCGGGTAATATACGTCGTCACGGTTACGACCATTCTAGTTGATTCACGAAGCTTATGCTTACTGTTAGTACGGGGACCGGTGCGCTTTTCACAACGCCGAAAGTGGGTGCATACGAAAATCTGTGAATACGCTAAGCTCCCACAAGAACGGTCCTACTAAAAGCTCGCATGAATAAGGGCTCTAGTTTGAGTATTTGCGCTGACTTAGAAAGAATAATTGCTCAGTACTTCCTCTGCGGTTACTCAACTGGGAGACATTTTCCTGCCCCTAGCTGTTGCCCAGTTAATCAGTGAGTGCTACTTGATGCTCCATAACGTGGCGCTGCCAAAGATTCATCTTACTCTGCCGCTGTATAGCTTTCGGCAGCCACTCCTTAATATTGGTCTTTATGTACTATAAATCGAAGATCTTTTAGTCAAAGTTAGTACATTCAGTCCGTTGCGTCCAGACATGGCTCATTCCGGGATCCTAGATGTGGTGACCGATAGCTTGAAAGAACCCCTTTACAAGCCGTCTGATAAAATATTGCAGATCAGCACTCGCCTTAGCGCCTGGAAAAATGCCGGACGACCGGTTATTTGCTAACCGGTCTCATTAGCACCCTATGACCGATGACGGGGCGTTTATCCGAATGGGCTAGCTTCGCATAACTTTGTGGAATTTTCTTTATCCTACTAACAAGCACCGCTTCCTCCTCAGCCGATATTGCATGCGTGGTATTAATGCCTACTTGTATGAATAAGCCCATGTACTTTTCACTTTACTGACGGTCTTGACCGTGTCCCACACGGTCCCCTTAAGTAACAGCATGAACCATGCGGCGTCGAAAGCATGGTTCTCTACTGGATTGTCTTGTTTGCTTGCGATAAAACCTTGGGGGTCAAAAACGTATCATACTTCTCAGCCCCCCCCTCCCCGATTTATTCGGATTTCTCCAAGTGTCTCCAATCATGTCTAATTTTAGTTAGTAACAGCTCAAACAACGTTTTCGTGACAACTTTCCTCCATATTGGCGGGCCGAAAATTCACAATATCACCGATACCAACGTGCTGTAGTCTAACCCTGGCTCGAACGAACGCTTGTCGCCCGCCAATGAGAGTAAGGTTATACATATCACATCAGGAGGACCCCAGTGGTGTATTGGAGACTTGTATCGCGCACAGCACGATATGTCATGTAAATCTGTTCAGGAATGATCCACATTTGTGGAAACCGTAAAACTCATGTTCCATCCATCACAAAACGGACGTCAAAGGGAGGTTTGCTACTTTGAGGACATTGCAACGATTGTTTTTGTTGACCGAAGGGCAGAGGGTTTCAAATAACTCACGAAGTCTTACATGACCACTTTTTGAGTACGTTAGTGAAGTCGTGTATATCGTTTGGCAGACACAGATGCGATGTGTAGCGTGTTAAGCATTGGGCCATCTTACTGATCACGAGTGTACGAGACATCGCGTGAATGACTCGACGAAAAATTCCTGATCCGCACCCACCTAAATTCAGGCAGCACCCTGTTAATTTCATTCTGAAACACTTCTTGTTCAATGTAACTCTCACTGTGCGGTTCTCCACAATCAGAGCTAATGACGGCTGACTAGGACGTCCCCGGCTCATTGACTCTTCAACGGAGACAATGGTTCTCGTATAGGACGAATGAGCAGTGCAGCAGCCTAGCTTCTGAGATCCATGGACGCGATTCTAGCGATCGCTCTTGAGCGCTGATAGATCTGCATTTCCTTCAGACGTAGACCGACTGGAAGCTGAATTCTGCTTTCAGACCTGCAGTGAACTCTGCGGGTGAATCCAGAAACTGCTTTTAGTACATGCCTTCCATACCAACCGAAGCTTGCTGGCTGTTGAACGACTCAACCCAAAGGGATCCTGGAGGATCCAGCATACAGCACTGACTTGAATGGCGTCTTTTCAAGAAATTCTGTGGCCAAAGCTTTTGATTTTTATCGAGCACACTGCCGTGAAACAATGCATTTTGATAGTTCACTGCTGACGATCAGAAAAGAAGCTTACTCGGCACCCACCGAAAAACAATGTTATGTAGGCCCTAGCCCATGGAGCTCATTATTCACATTGATTAAACACTTTCTTCAGTCCGTCAATCACAAAGACTTAAGGAAATTTTGAGCAAACTGGATCAACTCGCCCCCTTAATACTTAGCACATATTTGTCTCCCATCAGTTTTACTAGTGACTTGTACTGCGACCGGACCGTCTTTGGGCAACCTGTGTGTGAACAGCGACGATCAAATTCCCTAAACGATTTGCTCGAAAATTTTGCGGTGCTATTCGGCAAACAGCGGAATGCGCAAAACCGGTGGCTAGATATCCTGGTTTCGGCGATCGACATCAACTTTAAAGTTGTGCCTTCCGAGCACAGGTCGACCGCATTTAGATGAACGACCAGTACGACACAAATGTTTTGATTTTCGCCACGAGTCCTTTTGACAAATCACGCAGAAGGGAAGATTCGTATACTGGAAACGCACCAAATGTAAAAAAAACGGATTGCACAATAATCCCCAGACTATTAAGACATTGTGTACGATTAAGTATAATCTGCCAGGTTGTGAAGTTAACAGAGATTTATATACAAACGGACCAAATGAAAAGCTAAAGCTTCACAGACATCTGGAAAGAATTTTTCCAGAGAATCCAACAACCGCTCGACGCAGCCCCTCCCTCTCTGTGTTAGGGTCTAGAGTCTAAGGACTCATTTCCTTCACGCAGGACAAGCTGCTGCTGCTGCTGACTGCCACTTCAACATTCCTAAGTTGATATGTTTGGAACCAATCATCGTTTAACGGTTTACAATGCAAGATTTTGCAGGGTAGATGCAAGAACGAAACCACCCCTGGAATAGGTGAACATACCATCTGGTTATCCGGAGACCGTCATCGCTGGAGTCCCAGGTACGTCAAAGATCGTTGCCTTACTAATAAAAAGGGACAAATAAAGAGTACCTGTCCTACTAGGTTCTTTGAGGCAATCACAAACGTTTGTAGGATCAGTACCCGGGACTAACATACAGTCCGGTTTGTTCATTTTTAAGGCATGCCCCGAATTTGTAATTCGTCCAGCGGTGAGCCACAAATGTGGTTCACGGGCTTTCCTGCCTTCCATATTCAGGGTGCCAGAATGCGCTCTATCTTTGTCTTTGGACACTCGAGCGTCTGCGTGCGGATCTCACGCGATCCAAATCTTCAGTGATCTCAAACAGTTCAGCATACGATCGTTCTTAACGGCGAATAGCTACCAATTTTGAAGTCCTCCTTTTGGGCTTTTTGTAAGTAGTACCTGACTGCACTGGCGTGTTGTTTGGTGTGCCATGCGAGTATGTTCAAACTTGAACGTCCTATGGCAGGACGTGCTAGAACCACTTATTTTGATGGGTTCAAAAAAGAACCCGACGCGCGCAAGCTACACCTCAGTAAATGTTTCGTTTTGTTCTGTAGTGTGGCCATAGAGTTGTTTTTGTGCGATGAAGCATCACGTCTGTGAGGGTGCTTGAACTTCTGCCGGTCGGAATGCCTTACTAGAGCTCTAACCAGTCAATGAGCCCCTCTTATTGTAGTAGGCGCCATTTATTTTGTCCCTTCCTACATCAAATCAATATGCAACGTAATTCCTGACTGTCGTGGCACAGCATCTTTTACTGCCAAATGACGGTATGACGCAACATCGTGATGTGCGAGCAACGAAAACTGCTTCTTGAATTAACCACAAATGGTAAAAATGAATACTGAACACAGGATATTTTACTTCCTGATTGTCGTCCAGGAATGAATCTGTATTTTTATTTTCATCCGTCTGAATAGCGATATACTTCCACTACTGCCCACTTCAATAAGTTTTTATGCAGAATGACTTAGGAACTTCCAATTCTCACACTCGTTTGAGTTCTCCGTACGCCGCAGCAAGCGCATAAAAGCCAACAATAACATGGCGTCAATCAAACGTTCTTCTGGATGGTATCGCATCGTTCACAATAAGTGACGCGTTAGGTGGAAGCCCAGCAACACTTTTCTCTAATATCCAACGATAAGAACAATAATATACCCTTAACAAAGCTGACGAATGCTTGTTAATGAAAAGCATACCGTAGTAAAGATTAAATGAATTATTATACAAGGGCCTTGGTTTTAACATCGAATGTAAAATATTCCCAAAGGTTTGACGATGAATATGCTTGTAATAGGCACCGGTCAGGTTTGAAATAGAATAAAGTAAATTTTAGCTCAATTAAACAAACAACGAGGGTTGACTAGGAATGCGAGAGTTGTTCAACGACCGAAAATTTGTGGGAATAACGAAATACTCAAGAAAATTTGAAAAAGGAAATCCACTTTCAGAAATTATAGTCCTAGAGGCCCAGAGTGATTAACGGTAAAGAAAAGGGTGTTGAAGACCGTAGCAAGAATAAGACTTATTAATTTGGTTTAACGGAAAATGTGAAACATGAGATCGTCCTTCAACAAACTTGACACCGAGCAAACCAGACATATTGCTTTGAACAATAATCGAGCAGACCGCAACCAAATTGACAGGGATACATCGATGATGCGGCTGATCACAACAAAATCAATTGCCAGTTCTGTCGGATTTGTTTTCATCATCCTTGTAACACACACAGGCGAAAAGGAGCTGTGATCTTAGATCGTACTCTCAAAAAGGGAGCTGCTATTAAAGGCTGTGCATTGTCGGGGTACTAAGATAGTCTGGAGCCAGGAGACCTAACCTCAACAAGAAATACTGGTGTCACTAAGTAAACACTCTTCGGAGTATTACCGGCTCAGTGTTGACGGCGCTAACTGTCTGAATGGTAATATCTCCTGGTTATCCTTGCTCACTGACACACAGCTGGTGAAAGCTGCACTGTATTGTTGGGTCCTTTATCTAGATTGAGTGTTCAACACAGAATACAAAAACGCCGATAAAACATTTTCCTTCCGCACGTTCCGACCGTCCTCCTTGAGCATGTTGTTTCCGCTAATTTCGTACTTTTTATGGACTTGCCCCGATTTGTGCTCGCAAAGTCAGTTCTGGAACTTTTATTTTTTCGCCATTTCAGCTCTTTGACGGGGAATCTGCGATTCCACGCGCGAACGTGTGGAATTCTTGACTACGCATGTTTCCGACTTTTGTTGTGAATCCTTAAATCCGACGATCTGCTGGCCTTACTGCCACATCACACTTGGGCCTTAGAGGCTGTCTGCTGCAATAAACCGAGGTAATTCTGATTCAAGCTGTTTCATACAACCAATTAAACTTGTAGTGAAACTAGCAACCAGACGATGGGGCGACTGAATAAATGGCACCAGAGAATCAAGTCAAGAATATCAGGGTGCGAAATAGAAGGTAAACAGGAAAGGCCGAAGCATGCATTGTTATTGATAATAATACTAATAACAATAATAGTACATTTCTCAACGCATCTGTGAGAAACACGTTGAGATGAGCGTGAGCAGTATACACACTGTAACGTCAAACGCATACCGTACACATAACTGTTAATTGTACAATACACATTATGAAAATAAAGTAACAAAACGGACATAATGGGAGAGGAAAATTCTAGTTTATGAAGAAGCATTTGGATCACTTGCTTCTGAAACGATACTACTCGAAAGTTTCAACGTTCGATAAAAAATGCTGAGTAGTTACATCAATTCGCGCTTAACAAGGTTAACGTTGGTCTCATGTTCAAGATCATGCCAGAAAATGGATCTTTCAGGATGGGGAAAATTAACAGTCGGTGAATTTCGTCATCAGTTGATGCAGACAGTTCCGTAAAAATATGCGAAAACATTTATCAGGATGAAGGAAGATAGGAGGTTCCCGACTTTTGTGGAAAAATGGACGATCTTCTGGACTGGACTTCGTTATTTCTTTTAAATCGACGGAATTTCACAGACCTCGCGAATTGTCCAACCAGTACGGGATTTTGATTGTACGGACGTTATGGAATGTTGCCTCACGTTAGAATTTATTGCGGAATGAAGAATGGAAAGCAAAATTACGTAATAAACGGGAGGACGTAAAATGATCATGTGAAGTATGACGAATAATGGAATTTGATATTTTCTGAACGAACCTCTCATATAAAATTTATAATTTTGCGTTAGTTAATAAAATATATATATCTAGCAAACAATTATTATCGTATACCGCAAAAAGAGGTCGATTCACCGCTTTTCCTAGTAGGTGACTACAACCGAATTCCGATTTCGATTTAGTATACACAGCCGATATGTAGAGTGGAAAGACGTTTGGCAACACGGAGAGATTGTCAGGTGGTCTATTAAGATATGAAGAGGTGTAGATTTATATGTAATTATATGAGGCGAACAGGTTAAGTTATATATGTTACCATGTGTTGGCTATAATTTTGTTGTTCAGTTGCAAGTTTCGACAAAACTGTGCACACGATCTATCCTGCCGGAGAAATAACAAGTTTCGAGATTGAGAAATGGTGAAGTTGATAGCCTTGATCAATTCGAAGTGTATGTGGCGTTGTATCATGTGATATAGATTTCCCTTCATATGTTATTAGATAAGATCAGATGTTTGGATGTTATTAGGTCCGTTTTCAAAAATATTGTTTCCAGGCGGGCACAGTTTGAAAATGGACATGGCGTTCGTTAATGTCAGGAAAGTTTCTAAGCATCGTTTGAATTGATGTATATTCTTACTAGCTCTAATTACGTGTGGGATTTCGTTTCAAATGTAAGAAGATTTCATTAGGAAAAAACTTGAACGCAGATTTTACGAGATTTGAGAGCTGTCAGAGCGAACTCTGTTCTTGATGTTGTATTTTGAGCTATGTTGAAGGCGGATCGCGAAGTTGACAGTGCGTTTATCGCCATAAACTAAATTATACATGAGTGCAAGGTTCAGCTTGAGACGTTGTAGCCAAAGAGGATCCAGTTCAAGCATCTGAGAGCGTTCTTTGTAGTTCAGAGAAGATGGATAAGCCACTAAGCCTTTCGTGAATGTGCTTTGGAGACTTTTCAGAGGTAGTCTAATAAACTTGCGCCAGTCACTATATATAGTAATACAAGACGACCTATCGTTTAGCCAAAATCCGTTGGGTTAAAATCCTCAACGCATGCAGAAGGAATGCGGTGCCATGCTGTATAATCACGTTACATCGGTTGAATAATATCATACCTAGCGTTAGAGGCAAAATGTTGGTCGTTGATAGGCCAGTAGATAGGTGCAGGTAAAATGTATTTAACTTACACGCAGACAACGCTTTGAGAAATGCAGCGAAAGAGAAAATGAAAGGAAACTTCCGTTTGCTTTTTTGATTAGTAGTCAAATCCAGAAAATGTGTTTCAAGCGGTTGCGGGTAACAAATTTATTGACAAGAAACCTACAACAATAAACTACAAAATTTGGCCGTTAACTGCGGACACCACATCGCTTCCCAAAAAGTGTGGCTGTTGAGTAAAATCATGGTGAAAATACATGAGTCAACCGAAAACCAAACGTTTAATGACCAGTTCACCAGTTGCGATCTGTTTACTGTTTTGCCTAGTGTGCATATCGTCCTCTATGCCTTGTGTTGTTTAACAGCACGAGGTTTTCAAACTTCAGGTGAGTGTGGTTGTGCTAAAGATCGAAGGAACGTTTGTTTGTTGTCACCATGAAATCGGATAGGATGACTTCCATTTTGTATAGACCAGTCTCAGTTGGTCATTGAGTGCAGATTCATTTATTCCAAACACTTGAACAGCAGCACCATTTTTGCTATGCTTTGTCACCGGTAAAGGACCACAACACCGTAGCTGTAGGGGTTTTTGACAGCATCACGGTGCAAAACCGCAAGCTTACAAGAAAGTGTACCGGAGATTTTTGTTATCGACGCTCGCGATGGCACGTTAGATTAAAACCGGGCGTGTGTTGGTATAAACAAGAAACATAAATCGGGCCTGGGTCTGAAGGTGCCGGCGACTTAATTAATTCTTCAGATAGATGTACTGTGGCATCGTCAATCACCCCATATATATTAAATCAAATTTCATCTTCAACTGTTGGTCAGATCCTGAGAAGAATGACCAGCAGACAGACTTCCTTTTTTCAAGTTAAACTGTTGAAACTTCAAGTTGTCAGCAAAAACGCTCGACCAATTCACCAACACAAAGTTGACAGGCCGTCACCACCATTTGCAAACAACGAAACAACCGCATAAATATACGCGAAAGAGGGGGCCGGAGCTGGGTACCCCGAAAGTAGTGGCCGTGGGTAGCATACCAAGACCAATGATCCAATGGTCCGAAAACGCTCCGTTTGTTTCGTTCTGATGCGTCCCCAATATCTACTTCAGAGACCGGCAGGGAGAATGTTCGTGTGCAATGAATATAAAGCTACAGTTGTTCGAGAGTGGTAACGGGCCAACTGTGTTAAAGTGGACATGCGAAAAACGGGCTTTACTCTGAAAGGATGTGTCGAGTGTACAAACTGCATTTCTAGGAACTTTCCTGTCTCAGCAGGCAATACATTGTTGGAGCCAACGGGGAACGCTTTTGTTCCTAGATGGCCGAATGAAAGGAGGCCTTGATAATTTCAGCATGCTGCGCCTATCAGAATAAGATGAACGATTGCAACTGGCGAAAGGAGCAAACCGACGAAACGAGGTGCAAATTTTCTACGTTTACCAGTTAGAAAAACGCACAGGATATTAGTAGCTTGTTTCGACAGACAGACAGACAGACGGACAGACAGACAGACAGACAATGAGCAACTTTAAGGATCTACAAGTGGAAGTGCCACTCATTCCTTAAAGACGTCGCCAGCAGGCAGTCAGTCCAGCCAAGCCAGAGTATGGTAGTGACTAGAGCAAGTTGATA
Source organism: Paragonimus heterotremus (assembly GCA_013368495.1). Lineage (NCBI taxonomy): Eukaryota > Metazoa > Platyhelminthes > Trematoda > Plagiorchiida > Troglotrematidae > Paragonimus > Paragonimus heterotremus. The sequence goes on along the minus strand of LUCH01003735.1, from coordinate 35,466 downwards.
TCCGGACTCAACGAAGCATCACTTGCGCCATTGGTGTCACCCCGTAGATGTTGGATATGTAGCCGGAAGGAGACGTTTCAGGAAAGAAGTACCCGTCTGGCTTGGCCCATGAACAAAGTATTAAAGATTCATAATAGGTCTGCACCACCGTGTCGGCCTTCCAAAAGATGTGGAAGTGGCGGACTGCCAGATACATAGCAAACAATTTGCTTCCGGAATCATTGTGCTTTGTGTGTTGTTTAGGGGTTCTGAAAGAAGGAGGTAAGGGGCTGACGCTCACTTCTGATAGATTTTTCTAAAGCCGCAGCGACGCATGTTGCATAGTTCGTATAGCGGAGACGAACACTGAAATCTCACGTAATGCGGGCAGGACAAGTAGCTCAACGTGGAGCATCCTTCGCGTTTCTTGATAAAAATATTTTAGTTTCCGGTCAGAAACCTACAGACTTACCGTTTGAGAAGTTCAGGTCTGTTGGATGGGGAATGAATCGCCGATAGTAGATTATGCCAAGCAGCCGTCAGATTGAATCGTTGCGGTGAACGTCGGGAAAGTTGAGACAGACGCAACTTTGTCCGACAGAAACACAATGCCGGGCTGATCGACCTACTGTTTACTGAATAAAACGGAAGATATGAAGTGCTGGTGATATCTACACAGCACTATGTGGAACCCTGGGGAACGGTGCAAAGATGAAGTAGGTGTTCTTCGTTTTGGCAGCAGGCGATTACTACTTCCTCAATGTAAATATATGTGAGCGATAATCCTCGTAGCGCTTCATATATGAAACGTTAAAGCTTTTGCTTCGAGTTATGAAGCTCAGTTGGCCTTTGTTTGAATTCAGAATGTTGTAATGTTCACCTTCACAGTGTGATAATAGACGCTGGCCAGGACGACGGGGTAGACTCACCGTAAAGAAAAGTCATGGATTTATGATGCTGCGTACTTTTTCTGGATTGTAGAGCCGCGTCTTTTCCGATCGCCGACAGATTTCTTCAATACAAATTGCGGTGGCTATGTCCAGGAGCTATTTTAATCATCGGTTTGAACTCAGCTTCGGAAATCTTGGGAGATAAAACGTTAAGGAAACTCGGGTGGTAGCGCCTTGCTGCCTATTCTTTTTGGCCTTTCCAGTATAGCGGCAAAGCCGCATTAATGGCAGGAAATCGTCTGGCAGTGCTGCGAATGACCATATTGTTAAAAAATCCGGCCGGACCCCGATTTCTTCTAATTTTGGTCGGACACCGTTTGTTACAGAGGATATAGTTGTGTCAATCCACTCACGTTACTTGGCCTCAACTGAAGGATTTATCCACTTCGAAGCGAACGCCACCCACACTTGTTCGCAGCTCTTGCATTCAGGTGAACCGTTCAAAAGAATGCCCTAGAGTTCAGCTCGTATCATAGCTAACCAATGGTGGATGTCCTCGTTTAGATCAAAATTCCTACTCCGGTCTTCGTGATTCTGACCTCTATGTTGTAACCACAACGCCACTAACCTCAAAACAGACGTGATGGAGTGTTCACACTTAAACGTTCTAAAAGGAGTAAGGCTTGAATTTAACGCTTCGCTTCAACGTGGACTGGCCGAAAGCCTTGTCAGAATGTAACGCCAGCGATTGCAAGGATGGTGTTTACTTCGAAATAACATAAGCGCTCGGATGTTCGCCAGCCAAGGAATGCCCGAAGCACTGTAGGAATTCGGCGCCGGTTAATAGTGTCTAACCGTCGGCAAGCAACAATAACCACTTCATAAAAATTCAGTACTTGTTGGATACTGGAAACCATTTGACGCTCTAGTCGCTTAAATAGTTCCAATCGTTGGCTGGTAGAGGTGCGTTTTTCCTCTATCTTCCAATTGCTCGATTGATGAAACCTTATTATATAAGCTGAACTTTTCATCCAACTTACGATGATTTGATACGCTGCCAGTGATTAACTTGAACATATGTGAATTTGGCCTTCTGGTTTTTCATACGCATACACAAGAAGTTCGAAGTCCGCACGGTTTTTCGCACAGTCGTGGCACTGAGCTTCACGGAGCCTATCTCCGGATTTACTTGGCGACATACTAGCCGTTAATCGTTGCGGTTGGACAATGTATTTCCACCAACGGAGAATTAATGGCTGGAAACACTGCAAGCACGGCACCACTCGGATTAGGTGATAAGACACGATCGTCTTATTTGACTTCGTGTGCGACACAAACGAAGTCCATTAAAAGTTAGTACGCGCGAAAACGTCCGAAGATAAATTCGGAGAAACCACGTAGCCACTGTCAACGCAGTGGCAGGTGAACGTTGCTCCCACTTACGCTTTTGATGCTCTCTGTGAGAGCTTAACAGCCGCCGATTGTTCTACCCTTTTACCGCAGTTAATAGGAACAAGCCTCCAGGCCAATTGCGCTCATGCGTAAATACACCGGCTATGAAGAAATGGCACGCTTGGACGTGCTGTTTGTCATCAGGTCCACCGAAACATGAAAACCAGCTATTGTATCGTTCGCCGTTATGGGGTTTCAAGGCCGAAACGAGTTGGAAACGGCCATTTAGGCGCGAAAAGGGATTTTCCAAATTTTTCTTGAAATATTAAAATTCATTTTACGAGATAAATATATAGAGTTCATCGAGTATACTAGAGATGTTGCAATGAAAAAGTCATGTGTACCTAAAAATTGCTCATGTTCGCATTTTTGTTGGAAAAAATGCGTCGCCGTGTTTTTCGATAAAAGCATCGTTGGCTTTCTCAATCGATTTTACGTTTTATAAATGCTTCCACGAAATTTTCGTGGAGGAATACATTTTTCCATCCCGTGGAAACGCTCAATTTTGTGTGGTTTTTGAGATATAATGGAATTTGTAATTCTCGACCACGTTGTGTTCACATTGCATTGTACACAAAATATCACAGTAATTCCTAATGAAAACTATGGCGCCACAATTGTTGCTTAGTTACACGTCAGAATTATATATTCAGCCCGTATCCCTGAGGGTTTTCCCGGTGGCTGTTTCTACCTACGGTGTGGCGTAAACATGCGCAACACGTCCCACCCCATCATTAAAAACGTACGTATTGCTTTGTTTGTTGCTCATTGATCATGCTTTAAGGTAGCTGTTCATGTGTACGCGAGTCAGTGCTCACTTATCCGACGGACATTGACCAATTATGATGCTCGCTACTGATCCGACGAAAACGCTCATTCACACCTCTACCGTTTCAGCTACAACCCTTCTCTATTCGGATCATGAATGCTTATGATTCCGATGACAGTCGGTCTGTTTCCGCCAGCTGCAGGCTTCACTGATGCTGCCTGTATGTTATCTCAGTTTTTGCCGGAACTGGCGGATATATTTAACTCTTCCTGAACGGTCCCAATGCAAGTTTATGTTGATTTCTACGGTGTTCACTTTTACAACGCGGCGTTAACTGTCGGTCCGAGGGTTAGAATCGAAAGTGACGATCTTCCAGTACGCCTCCGTTTTTTAACAAGCGTTCTGTGCACTAAATTATTTCCGGGCACGTTCGGCTTGTGGCAGTACCTTGAATTTAGAACCACATTAACCATGCCAGAACTACAACTCAGCAGTTTTGACGCGTCCAGATGGGTGAGGTAGCTAGATCTGTGTATTCTTGATCCTCTATATTGATAGGAAGAGCTAGTCTTTACTGAATCACTAGTGGCAGAGGTCATCACCTGGCGACGATGTCGAAGTAGACGATTTTGATACTGCATGGATGGGTAGACTTCGGCCATAGTTGTCAAAGTAAGTCAAGGACCCCCATTTCCGAATTCTTTCTTAGGTGCGGAAGATCAGGCTTTGGGCGTTCGTGCGTTAAACTAGAACATCGAAGTAGGTGTGCTCGTGTGATCGCTATTTCAGTGTACCGAGGGCTTTCAAGGGTCACTTCCAGCAAGCGGGGGTAGTTGCGCTAGAACGGCCGACGTAGACTCTGAAAGCCATCGGAGTCTAGCTGGTTTACAGTAATCCTCTAATCTCGCTAGGACACATGCTTCAGATCACATTTAGCGGTCATGGTGTCCACGCTCATACGATGACGTTGTCAGCGATCCTGCAGGGTTAGTGAGCGGTTACGCTGTATGGGTTACCAGAGATCTTTGAATTTACGAAAGTGAAAGGCTGAATCTCAGCATTTTGTAGCAGCTGCTGATGCCATTTGCCTTGTCTTTCCCACTTACTTTCTTAGGAGCTTCCTGGCCTCTGATTGGCGAGCTATTTTCATTGGAAAGTTTAATTTCACCGGCTCTTTTGTTATTGCTTGTCACCCACAGGTCCTGATAAACAACGGAAAGCCCAACATTGTTACTAGGGTGATAAACGTTGAGGGAGGTAACCACCTCGGTATCTTGAGCCGGCCGCTGGACATCAGTAGTTCCAGTTGAAACCCTTAAGCTCTCACACAAAAGCGAAGGTCTAGGAATCGCCGTGGCTACGCTCAGCAGATTATTTGTTTGCCTATGGACGTTATTTTTCAGGTGTTGGGTTCGTGAGTGTGCATCGCAATTTGTAATGGGACAGCGAGAGCTTGGCATCGTCAGTCGGACATTATTTGGAAAGGAGTACGTTGAGTCCTGTTCTGCAGTTATCACGAAGAAGGACGAGACAATCAACACTGTCGTATGGTAACGATTTTTAAAGCGCAACTGTGACTTGGGGTATGCACACCCTGTGAGTCCAGCGTTGACAGCCGTGAAAACATAATCCCTGATGGTTAGATTCCACAGATTAAGTATACGTGATGCACAGACTGATTACTCGTTTGGTAGTTACTTGAGAGTTGCCACTCCGAGAAGTCAATAAACTGGAACATTTACGGTATTTGTCAGCAAGCAAACGAAAACGACAGGCTTAGACTGATTACTGTGCGCCGAACAGTAATAGAGATATAGCATCGTGAAGAAGCGCCCCAATGAAATAAAAGTTATTACAGTGGCTCACCACTTCGGTGAGAATTGAGCAGTGGAACTGAAGACCGTAGAGCGTGCAGCATGTGGTGAGACCAAGAAACGAAGCGACAATTTTGCTGAATAATCTACGCTAACTGCCCGCAAAAATTCTTTCACATTAAGTCCGCCGCATGTGTAGTGACCAGCCATCGTGTGGCTCATCTAGGGATCCCGCCTGTAGTCGTGTCTTTTCGCTTGTATGTTCTGTACGTATGATTCTGTGTACGGCAGCGATAGGAGGCCTGATACGAACTCAGCGTTTGCCATGCCGACACCTGCCGTTCGGGAGAGTCAGCGCGTTATCCGATTTATTTTGGTTGTTGCAGAATGCCGGGAGCGAAGCTTCACTTGAATACTGTCGTAACCGGGCGTGCCGATGTTGGAAAATCTACCACATGTCATTTGATCTATTAATTTGATGGTGTCGACAAGCAGGCAATCGAGAAATTCGAGAAGGAAGCCACCGAGATGGGCAAGGGTTCCTTCAAATACGCATGGGTTCTTGATAAATTGAAGGCTGAGCATGATGGAGGAAACACCACTGATGTTGTCCTGTGGAAGTTCGAGACCGCCAACCACCAAGTCACGGTCATCGATGCTCCAGGTCATCGTGATTTCATCAAGAACATGATCACAGGCACTAGCCAGGCGGATGATCGTTCCTCTTGAATAACGGAGAAAAAATCCAGCGAAATCAGTCCTTCCAGCATGCTTAAAAGGACTGTTGCTTCAGTTAGCCCCTGGTAACAACAACCGCGCGCAAGCGGAAGCCGAGGCGCGCAATAACAGCCTGTGTACTGATTGAAAAACTGGACAAGTGGTTTATATCTATAATGAACATAACGCGTATGAAGTGCAGTGCATAAAAAGAAAGTATAAAGGTGAAAGACCCTAAAAACAAAGAGGTGTTGTGGTATTGGAGATTAGCAGTAGGTGGAAATCTCGATTTCAATACGCCCGCTGATCAGTGAGTGTGGAACTGAATAATGGCAAGTGTCCATTGGAGTTAGAAAACAAGTATTCCTTTCGGACAGTATATTCAATTGCATCCAAAGTCAACGAAAACAAATGAGAAATCAGGAGGGCTTGATGTTGGCGGAGTTTCAAGTGGATTTAAAACTGTCGGGGAGATCTAATTAATTCAAATCTACGGCTTATGGCGAAATGCTACATATCCCTCCACGTCAAAAAACAAACCGACCGTCTGGACATTGATCTTCCACTCGTGAGCTTATTAACCACGGGAAAAGCTTTTCATCGTTACCCGCTCTTTTTGGGAACGTTTCAAGGTGTTATTGGACTCCCACCAACTTAGGAACTTAACAGATTGGTATGTTACTCTGGTCTTGGTACCCTGTGTAAACCTTAAGGGTGTTTTCATATCCCGTTTTCAGCGACTGTCCTTCAGGTCAACAGAAAACCACTGACATCAAAGCGGACAGACTGACTGGATGCAGATGACTTGGGCCCCCAACCTCAATCCAGCAGGCAACCGCTAAAACGGCTGAAGTCGCTTAAATCGAGAATCCTCGTTATTTTGACATGTCAACGATGTCAACGGGTGGGAGATGGTCAAACTGCTACGGCTTCATATCTTGTTATAACAAGAAACCCCAATGACATTCAGGACTTGAAGGTCGGAACGCCCTTGTGCAAGGGAAACAACGGGGCCCTATGTCGACACTTTCATACTGCCAACGCCAATTCCCTGTCAAATGACGTGGTTCCTTTCGATGCATAAATATCCAACAACTAAGGTCGGATGGGAAGCAGTCGAGTTGTAAAAATTGTCATGGTACCACCGATGTCAACAAGGGTTGAGACATAAGTAAAGAAAATCCTATGCAACCAACTTGTACACATGCACCATCAAAACGCAGTCGACATTTAGGCAAGCTTCTCTGTTAGAAGAGTAGCGCCGAAAGGGCATTGACGCGCAAAAGGAAAGCCTGTGCTTTTCACAAACTGTCTGGGAGATACAGCGGGTTATGTTGGTATAAGGTGGCTAGAAAAAGATATTCTCAAAAACAAACCGAACACAAGAAAAAATTTTGAACGGATCTGGCAAATAACCACCGTAAGAACTCTAAAACCTTCTTCAGCTATATCCAGACCTAAGAGACCATTAGGAGAGGGCTGAGTGGCACTGTTGAGACTGACAGCAGTGCTATTGAATCACCACTGCAAAAAGTGGAGGCTTTCCGCCGGTTTTCTGAGACAGTATATATGCCGGACTCTGGAGCTACTACAGCGAGGCTCAGCACATAGATGTCAAGAGGGCTGATGATGAAGGAAGTCGAACTGGGAGGGAGAGAGGCTAAGAATGAATTAGACGAACTAGACGTGAATAGGGCGATGAGGTTAGACTGTATCTGTTCAAGAATACAAAGACCTCTCAGTGATGATTTGCATGAGTCTTCCATTAGGTTGTTTCATCTTACACCCCAGAAGGCCACTATCACAGGTGACCAAAGGAGGACTAGGGTTGTCCCCATCCGTAACAGGGGTAAGAAACAGGCGGTGGACAACCAGGGACCAGCAAAGCTCCCATCATTTGTTTTGAAACTGCTAGAAAGAATTATTAAGGATAGGATTGTGAGACACCACACTGAAAATGGGTTTCTCTCTGCAGACCAACACGGATTTGTGAGGTATAGGTCTCGTCTCACCAACCTCATTCACTTTCTCGAGGAGATCACTGAGTTCAGTGAAACACCGATTGTTAATCCTCAAACTATAGCCCCGTAGTTTTGCTTCAAGACTACTAAGATGGATACGAGACTACTTAAGGAATAGTACCTTATGTACACAGCGTGGAGACACTCTTGGTTTGCAACGTATTCAAACTATTTTGCTATTTATTCTGACTGCTGACACTACTGATACTGTCAAACTGCATGTCTGCATTTTCTCGTTTGATCGACCGTCCAAGGTCACTATTAACAATTGGCAACTTCCAGTCGCTAGCTACTGGTTTGTCGCGCCTCGCTTCTGTTGTGCTTTGTTTACGACTTGCTTTTCCGATCTACTTGCAGTATACGTCGTTGTCCACTAACTAGTTTTCTGGTTCAATTAATGTGGAGAATAGGCACGATTCTAGACAGAAACTTTCCAATCCCCTACATCAGGCACTGGTGAAAAGGCCAACTGAAGGTGCCGTTATTAGTGGGGTGCCTCGGGGGTTTTGCTTGAACCAATGCCAACCGAAATATTCAAGAATGATCTCCCCAGAATCTCAATGTTCCCACTATATCTTCGTTGATTTCTTGAGGATCGTGGAAAATTCTGACATCACGCGTATGCACGAAGACTGGAATACTGTTCGGAAGTGGTCAGGTGAATGGCAGTTACCCTTGAATATGGGCAGGTGTAATCATCTGCTTGCTGGAGAACAGTCGGGGTCGGTCAGATTTTTGGCAAGGAGTTTGAGGAGAGGGAGCTGAGAAGGGCAAAATCAGCCGAGGGCTCGGGAGTGCTCGTAGAATCAAACTTCAAACTTTTAACACTGGGTCTGAAGACGGCTCGAAAATGAATGAGCGCCGTATATCTTGAGAAAAACGTTCACGTCAAGGTAACTAAATGTGTCGTTGCCTGTTTCTAGAGCTTATGTCAAGCCACATCTGAAATAATGTATGCAAGCTTGGAGCCCGCATGAAAAGGATTCAGAGGAGACTATAACAACCTTCAAGATTTTTGAGGGCATAACCGGAGTTGAGACGGAACCTCTCTTCGGTCCGCATACCAACTCACACATCCGAGGCCACAATCTCAAGATGGAGAATAACAGGGTTGCTACAATCACTAGTGCTAACTTCAACGTATATCGAGTCACCAACAGTTGGAACATGATACCGCAGAGCGTGGAATATTCTAACAGTGTGACGAAGTCCGCAAGAAAGCTTGAATATGGCTGCCATCGGTCTACCTACACCTGTTGTGAGTTTCGTTTGGGTGAGATTCTCAGCGCCTTGCTTCTCACAGATATGTTATTTAATTTCTCATCTTAGTTAGAGAATATTGACATCTCTAGTTGCCGCGTGTAATCGGTAGACCGTGAATATCTCCGTTATCTTTCAGCTAAAAAATAATTCGTAGCTACTAAAGTTGTTGAAAATTTGTGATATGTTGCAGAGCGCAAAATCTTACAAATCAGTTCCTTAGAGATTTCTTTGTTTCAATCTGCCAAGGACGTAGGCAAGAAATGCGCGCTTGTTCAATGGCGTAGGGATGAATAGAAAAATAACGCAGAGTCGCATTCTACGTTATTTCGGAAATATTAAGGCAAAGTACAATGAAAATCGACGTCATAGACGTGGGAACACGTGCTTTTATTTAAATATCGGCGTGATTAAGCACGAAATGGTTACTGTAATTTCGACGATCGAATTGTTTTTGGAACATGAGTACTGAGCTTTTTATAATACTACAAACGTGAGAAACGCCTATAACCTACATCAGCATAGGAGAATTCACCATGCTCCACCACTGGTTAGTACCACTGTTGCTAACTTTTCCGTGATTCGTAGGGTGGGACTTATGTGGCAGACGACTGATGGGTGGTTGTGCTTCAACTCGAAAGGGCTCACAACCAGACAAGCATCTCGTCGGGCCACATTAAATCGTGATCCACTACATGTGTCGCGAGAACTTTTTCGTTAAAACTAACAACAGTTAACCCACTAGACACGTCGCACACCCCTGCATACACTCTTGCGCCTTATGGACTTCGCAAAACGGTAATAAATCTGCGTGGTTTTCAGGAAACCATGTCATCTTACATTATCGTACTTCAAGACAGTTTTCGACCTGCGGCTCGTTTCACGAACGTAAATGGCGCCCACCTCGTCCACGTACCTCCGAAGACAATCCTGAAAGTGTGAGAAAGTGCGAAATTCGCGATCCTCAAACATTGCCCTGAAAGTAGCAAATAAATAATAGACTGAAAGTGAAATACAAAAACAAGTGGCACAAATGAAAAACTGCATTAAAAATAACCCCGGCATTCTTGTGATAACATTTACACACGCAACCGACCACAATAACAGCAGCCATACCAGCTACACGGACCGTATTCTGGTCAGATAATACCTTAGAACGATTGATGGTGCATCCGAAGGATTCGGTTTCTATAGGTGATCAGACAGACTGTGTCTACGGCGTCAAGTGCAGTGATTGCAATATCAGCTACATTAGGGAGACAAACAGACAATTAAAAATAGGCGTTGCCGAACACAAAAGGTACATGAGATATCTTCCTGAAGATGCACTTTAACCTCACAAACTAGAGAACGGTTCGGCCATCGTACCTCATGCACTGTCAGAGAGTCACAACGCATGTTTTGCTCAACCCCGGATGATTCTCACGGGTCTGCCTTCCCATGCGGAGCGGTGCTGTGCTGAAGCCCTCACGACTCACACACAACACGCCCGCATTAATCGCAATGATAGCAAACACCTGTCTGCATTGTGGCGTGGATGGATAAACAACGTCAGACACAGACGCGTGTTATCTACACCAGTCTCACCCCCACTTAATATGTAAAGGATTAGGCCAATCATTTCAGATGCGGCGCAGAATGACCTAACTACGGCAAATCCCGTATGACCTCTGTT
>LUCH01003734.1:18830-60164 GCA_013368495.1 Paragonimus heterotremus | reverse complement strand
TGGGTCAACTTGGTGACCTGTTGTCATGACGTGTTTAGCAGTCGATGACGTTGGGTTTCGAGCAGTCAGTACAACAAGTTGAAGTTGGTGTGTCATCTGTTGTTTCAACCATTTCGGAATGTGTTCGGCGACTCGCTGAGATCGTTGTCGGTCTGTTCTGCCTATGTAAACATCACTGCAACTGCAAGTAAACTGGTAAACAACATGGGAGGCAGAAGAGTTTGGCAAGCTACATTAGCGATTGCGGAGAACTGGTCCTCTGGTGGTATGAAATAAACGCAACTGCACAGCCGCTTATCTGTTAAAACGTCCTCTTTGGTATTGTTTAACATGTTTTTCACCTCCATCTGCGCCCAAATGTTTCAATGAGCTCATTTCCCGTTGACTGGTGGTTATTTGTTAACCCGTGTTTAGTTACTGCATTTTGAACGCTTTTCTTTTGGATAACTTGCGTATCCGGTTGATTCATATTTAAGGTGGCAGACAATTTTTTGTACTTTTGTCAACAAGGCCATGTGAAGTTCAATTCTTTCGGTCGCCTTTTCTGACGTTTTTCGGACTTGTAAGAGAGTCCGGTTAACCCGACCATTTGAATAAGCGACATTGAAATCGTGAACTATACGGTACTGAGCGAATTATCCTAATTTACCAGGCGCGATTCAACAGCTGATTCTCAACAACGTTCGTGACACCCGTACTCGGTGGAATGAATTCTTTTAGATTAGTGTACCACTGAAATGCCTGTTTTGGTGTGACGCTGCACTGAAAGCTGGTTTCTGAAAAATGCAAACTAGGTTGCCAGCCGTTCACAAAAGAGTGAATCTGCTACGACTGGACAATTTGGTTGCTTTTGTTGCTCTGATATAAAAGACTAAAATTCTGATGATGGAATTAACGTTTTGTAGTCACGGGTGGAGCAAGTTACAGAGGCATCCGCTTTGATAGGCATGTCGCACAGTCTCACTGAAGTTAACAGGGCGTTAATTAAGTTGTTCATTACTCAGTCGTATCCTGGTGTCACTTGGATTGTGAATGCTTTCCGTACTAACATAATTTTCTTATACGTCGTCAACTGAGCGGCGTTTATGACAGAATGGTTACGAAAACAAGGAAATAGAGATGATTCCAACTGTGGATCCCAATTACTTCGACGACAAACAGAAGACCACGCAATTGCACATCGAAAGGTGTGAACTATAGGGAATTTAAACACAGACTATTAGGATAGGTCGCTACAACTATAAGAAAAGATAGGGTGTTTTTAGGGGTTGTGATGGCGAATCCAACCTCTTCCTAGCCGACGCTGCACAAGACTAGTAGTGGCAGACACTCTAGCACAGAAACTGACAATCCCGCTGCTATTTGGGCTGAATCAACTCCGAAGAGTGTAGTTAAGCAGCCAGATTTTTCAGTCCGGTGAACGCGAGTACTCCGTTATGCGAATAACATACAGTGAAGTCAGCAACCACGGTGAGCTTACTCAAATTCTGGATCCAGTGTGATAGGTCAAGCATAACACACATTGACCAATTAGTTGTTCGTTTCTCGACTCGTTTGTGAGAAGGAAATTTCTTCGACCTTACTTAGATCAACGAAGTAATTGTGTTTAGTAAACTCTTCAAATCAGATCACATTTTGTTCGATTTCAGATCGTACCCAAGGTAACCTGGAGGCACCAGCGTTATTCGTTCAGTTGGTTGGCACGCCTTTATTTTACATAACTGGAGCTTTAACCGCAGAAGTGAATTATATATTTATTCGATTGCCTTAATACCAAACTGGCCAGATATTTCAAACGGTCATCTTAACTACGGTTGTTTTTATTTGGTCACTAGTCACGATATGGCAATCTGAGACCAGTCTTTCTCAGGTGATGTTTGATATTCGGCTTAACTATCTTGATACTCAACAAGCGTCTACTTGCCGTACTAGAAGACAGGCTGTGAAGAAGCCATTCACTCAATATAAAGGAAGAGGTCAAGATTTGTCGTCTCCTCGCAATATAGTTATTGTTGGCAACTAGTGAACTGCTTCAACATGGCCACGCTGAAATGTAAACCAGTGGGTGTAAACAACATTTTATAAGGTTGTCATTCACTACTAAACCTTCTAGTATGCCATGCTTGCTCTTGCACAGGTAACAGACGATCTAACACTCAAATCTGTGATTACCATGATAGTTGCGACAAATACTTGAGATTTCACAAATGTGTACACATCATTTAGGACAATTTATTTCTCATACACATAAGACGTTAAATCATCACGAACAGTTCGTCAAAGTTTATAGTCCAAAACTCGCACAACTTGCTTCTTTGCTTACAACCTTGACCAGTACAAATACTGACAGTGAAATGTTTTGGTTACTAAAAATAGTAACCAATAAAATATACCCTTTTTGGACATTTAAACCAGTTGTCTGTTCCAGTGCTGTCCACATACCCGTTGAATTCAAAGAAAGTCAGTTTTGTGAACAAGTGCCTTCGGTAATTAACATCCATCTTCTACAATTACAAGTTTAGGCGCTTCATGTATGGACAGTTAAAATCAGTTTACTCGGATCAGTAAACGTTTTACACGATAGGATATATCAATGTTAACTGGAGAGAAATGGTTGTGTTGGTGGGCATCGAAATGGTAACCATAACCACCTGTCCTCAGCTTTGTTGATGTGCCCAGTTCGTAAGTTTGCTGCGAACGTCCTTAGCAAATATCCATTGATGTGACTCTGCGAGACAAGAACTATTCCTGCGGTGTTAGGATATGACATTTCATCTTTGAAAGTATTCGGGCGGTTTTACACCGCGACCATCAGCGTGAGGTGAATTATGTCCAATCAAATTTGGGATGAATATAAGCCTAGGTAGCAGAACACACGTATGTTGAATATAGCATTTGATAAGAATGCAATTTCTAATTTATAAAAATCCTAAAGCCACTGTTTACTTCATTTTGGAAAACGTACATCTCACTTGGTGTTTTTTACCTATATATACTCTTACGTTATTGGTTTGTCGACTGTGGAAATAAAACCAATCTGCTTATGAATCGATGTTTAAAATGGTTCACCCAACTGACGTTTCCACTCAACTTTCAGCCCTGGCACACAGTTATGTTTCGAACTTCCCGGACATTAGTAGTTAAATGGAACAAAAATATTCGTCACCACATGTTTTGTTGTGGTTAAACCCAAGTCTTTCGCTGAATTTATAGTGAGTAGGAACAAAATTCAAGCAAAAATACTGATAGATTTACCTCGCGGTCTAAAACTTTTCAGACGGTTTGTGGCGTACGTCTCACCAATAATCTCCTACTCCTTGGGGGATAAGTAAACAGATGTTCATTGAAAGCCGGCAAATTCTGAAAATGTATTACCACCAATAAATGTCGAGTTGCAAACAGATACGTGAAACGTAGCCGGATCGAGTCGGCCTCTATCATGGTCAGGAGCATTTGAAATCATAATTCGTTTGAATAAACCAGACTTTAGCTTGTCTGTCCAGAGATTTATCCGTTCACTTGAGAGGAACATCATTTCCATCAGACTATCGTATTAAACTCCTCAAATGTGCGCGAAAATGTTCATACAACTGCACTGTTTTGGTATGTAAATCATAGTCTAACCTTCGTTCATCAGTTTGATGTTTACAACCTTCTGTTTTGCGAAAGTTGAAATTAACACACAAGGATGTGCTTGACAGATCGTTGTAATAGGATTGTGTTTTGTGAACTGTTTTTATGTAATTGTAGGCCACTTGTAGTTAAAAACACATTGGATTTTGTATGTCCACTGGGTTACACCTCTGATTAATTAACACATATTCTGATTCGTAATGTTTCCTGGATTTCTTGTTTTCTACTCTGGATTGTGGTCAGCTATGTAAACGAAATGTTTGCAAAAGTACTTTCTCTGTGGGAGGCTTACGGAAAAAATACAGGTTGGCGCCAGCTTCACTCGCAATTTCTGTACGGAGAAATTGTCATGAAAGGACTGACCAGGGTTTCAAAGTGTTACTCAATGCCATTATTGAACTGTAACAATAAGGAACTTGCAACTAACAACTCGGTTTTGAAACATGTTGACTGCTGGCTGTCTCACAACCAAACTAGAAATAGCAAAACCCTATTACTCTCACTATAACTGATAAATAATAAAATGAACCTTCTCAAAATCAATCAAAGACATACGTGACACAGTTGTCTTAACCGCCCGATGTTGACCGGAGTCAAGGTATGTCGAAGTGCACGACGTCACAGACAACAGTGTACTGTGTGTAGAAAATCACGTCAATCCGTCCGAAATATCTGATCGTGTTATTTTGCATTCTTCAAAAGCTTGCTTAGATTGCGGTCAAGGTGAGTAGCATATTCTTATCATCACATTTGACTGTTAAACACAGAAACACGAACACACAATGGACTAGACTGTACCCCAAGAGACATACACACGCGTGTACACACTTAATTATCAGTCCGTTATGTTTACTCATAGAGAACGTTTTGAGTTACTAATGAACCCTAGTTTACTAATATCGAAATTTCATGTTGATACATCATTCACAATTGATCGCAACTGTCACATTCCTATAGACTGTCCAGTCTATGTCTCGAGAAGAAACACCAGGCTCGAAGTTCGCACTCAGTAGAGCTCGTCATTAGTACATATATTTGCCACACTTTGATGAGGCAACCGTGTGTACCACTGCTCCATTCACCTCACATTGGGCACGACCGAATTGTCATATGTGAACGCTCAACCACTTTTGCCTGTTAGTAATGATCAGGTTGCTCGATCGTTTCAATAGGAGACACAGTTACTGTCTGTTAACTCCAATCGATAACCCCGCGACTAGGACTTCCTAAACAGATCGAAACCTTGAAATTTTTTGTCAACACATGGTTTAGAAAATTTCCTTGATCATATAACTGAGTTGCTTAATCAGTGTTGCATATAAATAACACTGTTCCATAAATTCATCGGAGTAAATCTGACAACCAATCATCTAGACATAGGTGACCTTGTTCTGATGTATTTAGGGAACGAATTACCCAAATAAAGAAAACGAACTTTGACATGAAAGAAGGTGATGTGATTTGTGAAACGATCCGATCTTTGAGTGCGTTCAGGACTGTCACAAACATAGGCAAACGAGCATTGTGTTTAAGTCCGGTGAATTGAGTTCAGAATAAGTCTTACCGAAAAGTAGTGATCATAACCATCTACTTTAGTTTATACAGAGAACAGTTAACCGTGGTAGTAAATTTAACTTAACGGAGACCACATGAACGCATGCGTTTTTATGTTGGTACTGAATTCGGCTGAACCACAACCTGCTCGACTTTAACCGCTTACTTGCTTACGTGTACAGTTTAACACTAAATGACAAAGTAATACTACAACCTAATTCTTCATGTTTTTCCGTTTGGCTTTAAGGTCATAGTACGCTGCTTTAGTTGCAGTCTTTTTCTGATAACAATGTCTGTCCCATATCTTCAACTCCACCATAAACCAATACTTCTGGCTTAAGGTTTAACAATCAGAAATTTGTGGTACTTAAAAAAGTGTGCTTACTGACAATCTTGATTGTTCTGCTCATAGTTATTACAACTGCCATAATAATAACACCATCGTGACAATGCAAATAACGTAAACTTGTTTTACTTATACATTTAGGGAATAAATGAAGGTAACCTACACACAGGTTTGTTCTGGGACAACGGTTTCAAGAATCATAGTTGTAACCTGACCAGATTGTGTACTGGTACACGTACATCACAACCTGACATCAAGGGTGTGCGCTAAAGACCAGTTATTGACATTTTTAACGACTTACCCATCAGTTGAGCAAGTAGACCTTTACGACAGGACACAACACATAATTTTATCTCGCAAACCAAAATCGGGCACTCTAAATGGATTAGCGAATAACTGGCCAACGAGTCAGCTTATCAGAGTTGACCGATCAGCTCCAGGGAAATTGGATGGCTTGTATTAGTGAAATTTGTCTCATGCGATGTTCGGTCGCTATTATCCGATCAATAAAGCTTCACCAAAATGTCAGCAAACACAGACCAATATTACACAAAAACTCTATCAATCAATTAACTGGTCAACATGAGGCTCTCTACCTTTCTTCAAGTGCTCACTTAGGTCTGATTTCTCAGTTTCTGTTGTATCTGTCCATTTGACTGCGACAGTTTTGTGATTAACCACCCTTGAGACAGTTTGGCTACGTGCTGGAGTACGACCGGGTTGTGCCTTAGATTACCAGAGTCACTGCGTGGAAAAAGATAGATAACAAGACATGTAGAATGATTTGCTGTCATAAACACTACGATTACAAAACCATTTTAGACAAACCAGAAGAACCATTTCGCCAGTTTGTAGTGGTCTTCTCATATTCTACTTGCAACAAACTATTGTAAAATTAATAGGACTCTGCAACCGGTCATCTTAAATGGTGGGCAGTTAAGGGTAACTAAGAGGTTTACGTATTTGGGAGCCTCACCAGCTCTGGCTGAATGTCCGGTAGAGTCACAAATCCTATAGCTAACGTTTGAATGGAGCTTGTTCACCTACGCCATCTGTGCTTTCTACATGATCCCAGTTTTCCGTGGACAGACCGACTGCACAACGTCCTAGAGTTTGTCGACATGTCTTTGGAACCGCAAGAGTCTGTCCATCCCTGCGCGTATTGGTCTCGTCCTACACCCTCCGATAGTTTGGTCACTTCTCACAAATGCCAACTCAGTGCCTGCCATATCATGCCTAGTTTCTGAGTGGTGGGTTGGGTTGGAAATGGCGGCCTGCTGTCCAGAATAAGACTCAGGTTAGGAAGAGTAAAACGTTTGCATTGAAACGTATTACAATAAGGCTCTTCCGGCTTCCTGGCTGGAATGCAACTAATGATTAAACACCTTCGGTTGAGGACTGCGTTTGATAGATATGGCGAATAATGGAATTTATTGATATTTGTATCACAAACCTCTGTGTGCCCAGGTGTAGTTATTTTTTTTACTTCCCTCCATATTATTCGCTTTCTCTGCCTTACACATTAGCTTCTTCTTCTGCTCATATATATGTATATGTATATATATGTACATATATATATACTTATAGATGTCAGAGCGAAAAAGGCGTGCGTGGTTCAGTGCATGGAATGTGAGTTTAAATATAAATCGTAGCCTGTGACGTAAGACGGAAGTTCGTTAGTTTCCTTATAGTCAAAATCTGATAAACATCTCTGTGTTACTTGCCAAATAGAGCCAGTCTTTAACTGCTATGAATATTGACCCAGAAAACTTGAATCATCGTATGATTTCTGAAAATATTAAAATATATTTACAATGGTTGGAAATAACATCAGTAAATCCGGTCTAGTCCTTAACAATGTTCGGATTAGATACACCAGACTAAATGACCGATTTACAAATATGTGATTACTGATTGACCAGCACATTCCGTGCCATATACTAACTGCTTTCAATCGATCCGACCACACCTCCGGAAATTACCACTCCGTTTTTTTGGAACGCCACATTCACGGCGTGTCAGTTTCCCTCATCACGTGATACAAGAGCATTTGTTCCACACTTTCTAAAAGTAAATTGAACTTGATGTTTTGGTTGAAATTAAGTCCGATCTCAGATCAGTAAACGAAGCAAATAGGTGGCATCATATTCTATAACAAAAAACATGAAAATATGTTCGGATTACACATTTAAAAAAACTTTTCTGCGAATTACTACTCTTTCAAGAGGAAACCACGCAGTTTGATTTAAACCTAATATTGTTTACTCTTTTCTAACAGTACCTGGCAGAAAATATATAAACACCGAAATACAGCACGATATACTAAACTAGAGAAGGTGAGATCATTCAACAAATTTATATAACAGCGAAACGCATAACCTATGGGGATCTTACTAAATATGGTACACTTCAGATTTCAAGATTCATACTTGCTTAGACTAGAACACGAAACACTACCATCTCGAAAGAATGCAGTTGAATTCGTAAGTTTCTGCTCGAATATACAGCTACTTAACTGAATACGTTTCACACCAGTTGATTGTTCGTTTTCTTGAAATCTCCCGCCTTTGATGTACATTAGATCTGATTCTGTCCGAGAAACTGATAAAGCTGATGAGTCAGAAAACTTAAAACCAGGTGTAACTAATAACATACCGATAGATAAGAACCGATAGTAACACACTAAATAAGATGAAGGACGCTTGGAATTAACGAGCAAATCATGTTATGTACGACCTGCGACTATACTATTCAACTGTCTGTGATTGTGTTTAGTACGGTTACATATAGGTTCTTGCAACGTAGTGTCTTTAGATTGGAACAGTTATCTGTTCACAGTCACAACATTTTGAAGCAATAAAAACGCTGTTACCTGAATGACTGAAGTAATGTGGGTATTCTTTCTTTACGGGATCATAAGAATACGTTACCAAACAGTGAGCCCAAAAAACAGGTGCATTTAATACTGAAAGAAAAAGCTCCAAAGCTTTCTGTTTCAAGTGAGAAAAAGCGCCGTTTTCAGATCTCAGTTTGCTTCTATCATAGAAATACCAGTTATGCCAGATGCATGTCGTGAAGTGGATGTCTTAAGTAAGTCTAGAATCAGTGATTCCACGTTCAACAGTTGTAAGTTGTGTATTTTTTGCAGCAACGGTGGCTTCGGTCAACTCAGTCATTTAGCGGGCTTACGTTTTAGCAAGTTAATCAAATGCTATATTCAGTCACCTTCATGTTGTTCTACACAGTTATATAACTCACCACGGAAATAACTCGCGCTACAACTGTTCAAAAGAGATTTCCAGGCTGCTGGAGTGGAAAACAAATAGCGGTAATCCCAACCCAACAGCACTTGGCTAGTAGAAGAACTTTTCATGTCAAGGTCCAAAACTGTGTTAAGAAAGCAGTGCCAGCACACGCAATTCACACAAAGAGATTTAGTTAATGTTTTGGAGTCGCAAAATAAGTTTTCCGGCTGAGGCGTTTTCAGATTATATTAAATTAAATCAGTTGAGACGGTAATTCGAGTAACGGCGATTTCCAAACAAAATCCCCTGCTCAGCTACACTTGCAAGACGATATATTTTACCAGTACCGCCAACACTTCAGAACAATTATTTAACGGATGTTGAATTGCCGTGCCCCCGAGGACAAACTGTTACTGAACAGACCGCAAACTGTGTACGTCAAACGGTTGTGCCAGACCGGCAGATGGATGCTCATAAAATGCCCACCAGCAAAGCTATGATCTATTCTTAAGTCAATGTCTCCGTAATCTGAAATTAAGTGGAAAAGACTGTTGCGCCATTTCCTCTTCTGACGGACTGGACCTATTTAAATCACGAGTAGGCGCCTGCGTGTCGTTTTTGGCTTCGCTTCGATGGAACTGTCTTAAAAATTATTCTGTGCTAGATGCAACTGTTTCTTCGATGACAGTGTTCCTGCTGAAACCCTTGATTGTCACAGTAACCCCCTCATTCAATAGCATATTCTTTACTTCATCAACACCGTTGAATGTGTTAGGTCTATCGACTATGGTAGCTTCGTACCCCTAGTGTACATTTATGACGGAAAAGTCTCGACGGAGTCTTTGACCCAATGAGTGTAGCGGATGTGGGCAGCTGAAGGTGTTTGACACACTGTGGCGAGAATATCGTTGTTGCCGTGTTCAAAAATGTACGGGGATTCTCATGGGTAAGCTCGTTCAATTACTGTCAAAACCAGAGTTTTGGAACTTAGATTCCAACAAACCGAAACAGCCAAAAGACTAGACAGTCAAGAAGAACAGGTAAGGTTGATCACCAGCAAAAAATGTTTGTGAAACACACTGCCATTCGTTACCAGTTTCAGGGCCAGGGACACATTTAACAGTAGGCAAAATTGACCGTAGTTTTTTTAAGCGATGTTGTTTTGAAGTGGTAATCTCGTCTTCAATTTTGGATTTGTTTAGAGGTAGGGGTGTAGTTTCTAAATGTATATCCGTATTGTCGGCACTTCAATGTAACAGACCATTATCAACCACATAAAGTGCAAACAGTGATGTTCCCTCAACTTTCACATCTCTCTTTTTCCTATTCATTATTGCTATAGAAAAATGCTGGGAGACCGCCTTTGAGCAGCGTACTACTCTACTACCCGAAGGGCACGTGATGCACTTTAGTTATGTTAATGACACGTTACCGCTGGTTGGTTATGTCTCGAAAGCGCTTTACTATTCCAGAGTGTCTTCAAAACTTTGTTCTAAGGTTGACTGTTGGCTATTAAAAATATAGAGAATCATAAAGCTGCTTCTTTAAATATATTCTCAGGAAGCTGCGCTCCGAACGACGAGATTACGAGAATGAAAAGTGGGAGTAGTCTTTACATGTGCAATTCACTTTTGTCATTAGGAAGACGTTTCATTAAAACTTAACGTATGCAATTTCAGGATAACACTTGGTGATGTTTGTCATTACAGCCAAGAAACACGCGAGCTAAATGTTAAATATACCATACACGCTGAGGTGTTTGGTCACCGATGTTTACTGTGAATCGTGTTCAAGGAGTCATATTGACCAACATGAAGATCAGAAAGTTAGCTTGTATTTGTGAGGATCACACAAGTTAGTTGTTTAAACCCCGGTTATATGGTCAAATCCTGTTGTAAGAATGCCAATCAAAAATTCATGTACATTTTATCAACTTTTCAGTCCATAAGCGCTATGTGCGTGATGATAAACCTGTGGCTTGGAAGTTGAAAGGTATGATGGCCATTAGTGGATGAAGGACTTTAACCTGATTTTATCCCCTGGGTTAAACGTTTGGTGACCTACCCAGGCACTAACTTCAGATGTTCGTGGATATTTTGGTCAGTTGGCTTTAATGGTCCGAATGATGAGTTTAGTTGGTCGTAAAAGAATAACAAGTTTGAAGTGAGAACTTGAACGTCGTAAGATATATATTTTTTAATTAGTCAAAAGCTCAAAACTCGTTGTTTTGAACAGTGGACATCTTGATTTTGATCGTTTGAGTTTATAAATAAGAACATTTGAGATTGAGCCCCGTCCCTTCTCTTTCTCAATCTCTCAATTTCAGCATCACTCTTGGTTGCCTGTTACCTAAAGATATCCAAAAAAACACCTGTTTTATTGTTTGAGGAAAATGTGGAGTGAAATAACTCATCACCAACAATATTTGTATACGTGAAAACCTAATCGGTCACGAACTACTTTATACTCGCTAACACACCATCATCACCGAAAGATTATCTTGCCAATCCTATACGATTGCGATCAAACGTCATCACAAACTGCTTCAAATAAAACGTTTACTAACGACTTTGCGGGTCCAACGACAGATTCCTTAGACCATGAGTTTACACAACATTGAAGGAGATATTTATTTGAGCTTTTTTCACTGGTCGGGGAACAAGTTTTACCCGAAGTTTCACAAATGTGATAAAAGCGGACGTAAGTAAATAGAAAAGCATCTGAATAATTTTATGATGTGTATTCAAGTCTGCAGCAAACAGCTAAACACTCTTAAACAACATTCCATCGGAGATACCGTACTCTGGGAGGGTGACAGATAACCTGTAATGCAGGCTATCTTCCACATATGCGTCGGTAAATTAGTTCAGCTTCAGGTCAACCCAGCCCTGACCATAGATTTAAACAATGTATACGAATAAGAACAGATCCTGACCGTGAAGGAGCTGAAAAGATAAGAAGGTCGCAAACTGGAACATTCTATAAGTCCCTCTCAGAAGGTTTGAAAAGCAAAACAAGATATAAACCAAAGCATCTTAAAGTTGAACGCTCCAGTTGCATTCAGGTAAGCTACCTCGAAGTTACTTTGGATAACAGTGCTAATCGCATGTTGATTTCTTTAAAGCCCGTCACTAATGTATGTTTCTTTCACAGCCAAAATTCAAACTCCAATCTAAGTTCTCGCCTGGCACCCACGTTGCCCCCAACGTCAGTGAGTTCACCCTCAACAGAACCGACTCATTGTACCTGAACCTTCAGTCACGTTCATTTGTGAACACTGCACGTTGCTTTGTTGCCTTAGAGAGGAAATCAGTGACTATCCACCTGAAAGCAAAATCTGCGAACAGAAACCAACGGCGCCTGGTTTGTTGTTACCAAATGCTTCACCGTGCACCAGCGACCAACTTTTGTAATACTCAAGCTTGAGGAACTTCAATAGCAGCATGAATCGCTTGTGAACTCCAGACATCCCTGTCCACATTGAGAAGAAAACTTCGGGTGGACAGCAGTTTGCACATGCTGTTAACGTCGTAGGTTTAGACAAGTACACCAGTATTATAGATCTCAGTGGCTGTCGTATAGTGATAACAATAACTTACGTATGTGACAAGCTACTTCCTGAATGGTCCAACATTGAACAAGAGACCAGGCCACTACGGAAATGCAGCAGATGCGATCAATTGTGGCTGATTTTTAATATCTACAAAAACCAAAATCTCTCACTACTCAACAGTAGTGCTCAGTTCATACCAACTTGCAATCCAGTTTACTTTCTTGTCTTTCACCGGTTACTTCAGTATCAAAATACATGCTCATACTTCATTAGTGAGTAGTAATGAGTACTATAATGCGATCGTTCCTCCTCACTATAATCGCTTTGTTCCGCAAGATTGTTTTAGCTGCAAAAACATTCGTACTGGCTCTCTTCGTTCTATCTGCGATCTGCGTACGCGCTAAGGTGATGTTGAAACACCTAGTGTGAATTCACTTGTGATCGTAGTGTCACTCTGTTTACAAAGCTGACTTCCGTGAGCTCGATTTTGGTTTTTTTCATTGTTAGTCACATTTGCTGAACCGCGACGTTCCACTACTAAAACGATCTTCTTTATTTTGACAGGAACCTCATAAACCCGGGTCCTGTTCCACCCGAGCTCTGCCGGTCTCCATACTTAAACTTCAAACCAGGTTCAAACACAATAACTTACACAACATTGCAGTCGACGGCTCCTTGGAGACATTCTGTGCTCTTGTAAGGTTCTGCATGGTTAACCTCCGGGCTTCTGCTAATTCATGCTTGTCCATTCATCACTGTTCCCACAAACCAACTTCTTGATCAAATGGTATACATGACCCGCACCCATACATTAGCTCGAACGAAAACTTCGTTGTTCTTTGTGATGAACAGCAGTGGGCCAACGGAATCAAATAAACTGTTTCCTCACAATTTTCTCCTTTCGCCAAACACTCTATGATTGTGCAACTGTTTCTTTCCTTCAATCGATTTGACTGAGAATGGTGTGGCGTGATCCGAATTTTCTTGATTTCCAAGTGCTCCGAACAGTTCCCAAACTCCACACTTTTGAATCAAATACCTTGATTAGTCAATAGGCTCCGCGGTAGTCCATGATCTGCAACTATGTGTTCCATCACTGCCGAGCACACAGTGCTTGCACGCTGATTGGGAATAGCGGCTGCTCCGATCCATCTTGTGAAATGTTCAGTCATGACTATGATGTATTGATTTTCGAAAGTGGTTACTGAGAAAGGGGACCATCACATCCACCGACCATAATTCCCCCAATTTCACTGACCGGAACTGGTTGTGTAGAATACGGAGTGGAGTAGTTAATGCTCTTCAGCAAATGATATTGCTGGTATACCCGCAAATAATTGTTAACATACATCTTCATTCCCGGTCAGTAAGTTCGTTGACATCCTGTATGAGCCAGCTGATGGCATTCCTTCACAACTCTCGCCCTTAACTGTGTTTGTGTAACCGGATGTTTACTCCCTCTTGTAGTTAGCACATTAAAATTCCGGCGCAACTCGACCGTAGGTCTGACCAGTGTATTCTAAAAGCCTTTGTTGCCTGATTTTCTCCGTATGCTGGCGACTTTTCTTCCAAAAAACAGAAGGTGAATAACCTTCCGGGTCACTGTATCGGTCCTTTGTGCTGTTTGTTACTACTCGGGATCGTTCTCCAGGTCAATAATGTTAACTCGGATTGCGTCTTTACCGAACTTATCTATGTATTGCACTCAGAAAAACAAATCGGGAGCATAGTCATCATTCCCAGACATATGGCAAATTGTGAAGTTATGCTCTTGCAGTTGTAACGTTCAGCGAACCAGCTTCCCACGGGGGTCCTTCGCCGATTTGATCCACTCTAACGGCTTGTGGTCGGTCTCCACATAGAAACGTCGGCTGAGCAAGAAGGGCTTCCATTTCCTCAAAGCTCACACAAATCCCCAAGCACATTTTTCGGGTCGTTAAATAGTTTTGTTGAACACGAGTTAGTCACCGACTGACATATTAAACAACACCGCCTTCCAGCTTCAGTATAGCTCCGATTCGTACATCATTTGTGTCCGTCATGACGACACAGTTCTGTCCAGTCACCGGTAATTCCAGGGTCAGATGTCCCTTCCTTATCAATTGCTGGATTTAGACAAACGCATAATTAACTCTTCCTGGCGAGTTAAACTCTCAATCCTTCTCTGAGATATCATATAATGAGCTTGGGAGATCATCGAAGTTGTAACGAATCAGCTGTAGAACTTACAGTGATCGAAAAACTGCTGTAACATCCTCTTCGATGTTAACAACAGAGTAGCATTGCTTGTCAACATTTTCCCCAGAAATGTTTGTACCTCCACCTGACCGATTTTTGACCAAGTAATGCCATCGTTTGCTTCATTAATTTCCAATTTCATTCGTCGGCCGGCTCGTTCAATCTTCTGCAACACAGTTGAAACATGTAACGTATGTTCTGTTTCATTTGCGCTTCAGATGACTATATAGTCTCCACAAACAACGGTGTTGTGCAATCCATCCAGTGCCTTGAGTGTCAGTCGTTTGAATGTTAAAGAGGCGCGTGACAGTTTAAATGGTATGCGTTTGAAAAGATACTGCCTTTCTCTCATAATGAAAACTGTTTTATCTCATTCCGATCGCCTGATGGAAGTCTGCCAATGGTCGGACCGTAAGTTCAACACTGTGAATATGCTGGAGTTCTGCAGCTTGTCAAAAATTTCTGTAACTTCCGAGAAGGTTATTACTTTACTGACTGCAATCGCGTTGATCTGTCCAAAGTTGACATAAAATCAAAATGTTCCACTGGGCTTCCTCACCAACCGAACGGATGAAGTGAACCGGTTGGCCCCCTCCTTTATTATTTCTTTCCTCAGCATGTCCTTCGTCCATCATTCAGTTTCCAGCTGCACGTATGTTCGGGTTTTTCTGGGACCGAATGATCGAAATTGTTTCGGCACGGTGGAGAGTTCATGTTCAATCCGGTCACAGTGACCGCACGGGTCCTCCTCCGTAGTGAACAATTCTTGAATTCTGTGTTTTACTTCATTCAGCAACCGGCTGTCGCAGGTTGTTATCGATCCAGTTGCGTTCACTCTAATTTTTCTAAGCTGTAGTTTGCGCTTTCCAACTAATGCAACCACACCATAATTTGTTGCAGGCTCATCGTGTTTCAAACTAACTAGGGCCTCAGGACGGAAATCCGCTCCCAGTAAAGTCTTTTTACGTGACCACAGATTCGGATATACTATTCTGTCAAACAATTAACTGTGAGAAAGTCCACCCACTGCTGGAATGGCCATCACCTTAGACTAACCCTGGCCCAGCCAATGAAATCGCCGTCCTAGTATAAGTTAAACATCATTCCGAACTGCCATTGATTTCTGCCCTAGCCTGAACTACCATCCTACAGATGGCACGTGTTGCTGGATTTCTCTTTCCCAACAAAAAGCAATAAGCAAAACGTTTATTTGAGTATGGTTTTTTTCTGCCCAGTAGACAAAATCTTTGCCAGTGTCCACATCTGACGCTTTGTAGCACACGTCGCTATGGCTCTCTCCTTTTTTATTCACCTTCAAAGCGCCCCCTCTGGAGTCAGCTTTTTCATCGCACCTTGAAGATTGTCCAGTTCACCCTCAACTCGTTGACTGTAGAGAAGTTTTCCGTCAGTATGCGTTGAGCCACATCGGCTAGTTATTCCAACATCACCGAATGTAAGATAACAGCAACTCTGAGCTGGACGTTTACCTTACCGGACACTATATATTAAGACTACCAACAGTTAGGCGAAACCACGTAGTGCTCAAGCAACAACGTGATCACGAAACATGAAAACCGTTGCTGCTCCACTAAACGAAGTTGGTAGGTGTCGTCCATCTGACTGAGGCCCTAGTGATCACTCAAATCGTTGATAAGAAACGCTATCGGAGATGATGATGTATCGCAGTCAATGGCGTACCTGCACCCATACCATTTCTATTTCTTTTGTTTAGTCTTCTTTTTTAACGTTCAACCCTTTTTGTAGCGTTTTCTTTTAGAGTATTCCAGACCGCCGTCGAAGTGAGCAGCGGCACAAGCCGCACTACCTTTTGGTCAAGTTCATGGCCGCTTGATGATGATTTTTGGTGGTATTTCTTCCAAGAACTACTCTGTCAGCATGCGTCGTTCTGACTTCTGGTCTACATACGACAGAGAGCTTGACAACGTTGACCGCAGTGACACGTCGTAAACGAGAACGTCGTCTCTTAAACTAAGCTGGACACTATTAAACCAATGAACTGCCTCCTGGCAGTCGGCCCGATTACCGAACTCGGCGATCGATGCTCTGTTTTTTGCGGCTCACTCCAGTCTCACGGATTCTCTCTCAACGCTTTTGCCTTGCCATTGAGGAGCATCCGCAGAGCTCCCAACTTTGCCAAATCGCTCTTGATTCCGACCACTTGGACCGAGTTCTCGAAGCCCTACGAGAAACTGCGGACATCCCCATCTTGGGAAAGCCGCTGTCACTGGATCTTCATCCTCATATCTTGGTCATGACATCAACTTCTGAGTCAAGAACGCGGACTGCACAAGGATCGTTTATTCGGAAAATTAGCAAACGTGGTGTATGCTTCAATACTACAACAAACAAACACTCAGCTGCATACAACGTTGATCCAAGGATGTCACGGTTGTTAAGGTTGCCAATTCCCAGTTTATGTATGGAATCAAGGCCAGTTCATGCCAAATTGCACTCCAATGTGCTTTGTTTGCCACCGGTTACTTCAGTATCAAAATACATGCACATGCCTCACTACTGAATAGTGATGAGTAGTGTAACGTGGTCCCTCGTCCTCACTATAGTTAGATCAGTGATCCATTAGTCTACACAGGTGCTCTTGATAACGTAAGCAGGAGGTCCAACCCAGATTGTAGCATTCAAATGTAGTACTGACGGATTTAAGTGGCGAAAAACCAGTGGTTCCTTTGGGAAAACTGACTGCAACTTCTGTATTCCTGCTTTCAACTCTTTAATCTAAGTTGCGCAGTTTTGACCGGAGTCGCACTAGTTGTCAACGAACTTTAAGTTGTCCGCTGTCAAGGTTCCTAGTTGTTGCCTGTAAACTGATAAAGGTGGTTAGCACTAGCCAACGTGATTGCTGTTAAAACATCGATAGCGAAGGTACTTGCTTCTATCTACGTTGACGTTAAACGTGTTTTCTAATAAGTAGCAATCAAATCAGTCCAAGTCCGTTCGTACAGCTTCCACTCTGTCCGAGCATGCTGAACCTCACCAGCTTTCAATACTGTCAGTGTAGTGACACCTTGACAATTTGACAGTATCGATGACTGAGCAGTGGGAACTTAGAAGGGAACCCCGCGAAACTCTTTCGTCTGTAGGAAACTAATCGAATAACCCTCCCCTCACCTTAACTGTGAACTTATGTTCTGTTAGGTTATTTACTTACTTCAGCAAGCGTTGAGCGAGGCCTCACTTGTGGAATTTCCGTTGCAGGCTGGATTAAGCAGTTCTAATATATTTTTGGACAACTAAATTTAGACTACATTATTACATCATCCTATATCGGCAAACTCCGCGTAAGTTTCACAAACAATCAACTGTCTTGTGATGCATGAATTTTCCTAAGGGTGACCGTTCACATCCATATTGAGTTTTTGGATGTCACCGTAGCTTTGGGTAGCACATCTCGCCAGATCTCCGTCACATTTTAATCTGTCGTATTGTTTGTAAGTTTGCCTCGTCTTCTCCACTCTCAAGCATAAATATGTGTGAATGTGATCGTTCTACAGACTCATTAGACGGAAAGTCGACTAGCAGCGATTAAAAGATATCGTGGTCGGTCCCACTGATCCCGTTGAACAACTTTTCAGAACGGTCTTGAATATCAAACTACTATTGATTAACTTGTTTGACGACAGGATGTCTAATTTGGTTTTGACGTTTGACGCTGACGCTATAGCATTTCAACCAAATTGCTCTTTATACGTAAACATTTGCCCGTTCTCTACACATGTGCGTTTCAACTACTGTCTGTCCACAGTGCTGTGCTGACGATCCCGATAACGCTCAGCTTAAATGACATGCGATCCTTATTAAGCAGTTTGGATTATGTAACAGCAGCTAGGTTCTTGAAATATCACAGGTTGATTCCCACAGGTTAAATGATTACGTTCCCGTATTTGAATGCAAGGCTTTGGCTAGACCTACCAATGTATGCTCGTCAATGCGCTAGGAACATTTACAGGGATAATCTGATCAGCGTCCTTTCTAGACACGGACCTGTAAGAAAGCCACCAAAACAGTTGGTCGTTTCTGTTGATTCTTAAAACTGTAAAGTTTGCGATAAAATTGTCTAAAATTGTGCATAATTTAGCTTCAGTCTTTATCTAGATATGTCCTAATGGTTTTTACACTCTCTATTCAATCCATTAAAAGTTCTAATTTTCTCGTTTGCTATCACTGTTGAACTTGTGGTAATCTTCACTTGAATCAATTTCCGAATTAGCCAAGTTTTCTTATTTCACTAATAATAACGAGGCTGGAACAACAGTATTCTGCGTTGACAAACAGCTGTGACTGTAATTTAAGTTGTTATCATTAACCTGGCTCCGTTGACTGAGTAGAACAACGAGATCACATAAGCTTTGCGATGTATTCGCGGATATCAGTTTGCGCATTCGGATCATCCACAGCATTGAGAGAAATCCAACGACTAAAAGCAGGTTCCACAGATCGAAAGTCCTGGTCTCATGGATTGGACAGAAGTATACGAAAATGAAAAAGTGTGGAAATAGTGAGTAGTGGAGTAGTCGATGAAAATGTACACCCGCAGGACGGTTTCACGCTTTTGGGAAAGCCGTATTTGCAACTGTGTGCATTGCCCCACTGTGAATGAACACGTACCGACCATTTTTCGTCTTTACAACAAACACTGAATTCAGTTAGTAGAATGTGAAAAGTGGCACTGTGCGATGTGCGGCAACAAAATATGTTCGCAAAATATTGATCAGCCTATTTCCAGTACAAGCAAGCAATCATTAAAGGTAAAAATTGCTATCCGAAAAATTTACGTTGTAAGTAAAAGTATGGACACACTGACGCGGACACATGCTAACAAAATTATGTCACGTGCGCAAAGTTGCGCACATAAAGCTCTTGCCCAAATGCTGAAGGTTGATCCTAAGCAGTTCTACAAAGAAATCATAGCAAACACAAGAAATGCAGTTGCCATTCCACAGCCGCAAACCCCCGGTGGATTCATCGAAACAGATTCAGGGGCGGTCAACAACTACCGGTAAACAGTAAGTAGCTGTACATAATTGCAAGTCACCAATAACTCTCGTGCACATATTCAGAAACTGAACTGAACTATCTCAAACTTCAATGTCACAAACCAGGATCAAATTAAAGAACCTACTAATCTGTAAATGACCTGGCCCAGAAGTGACATCCGCCGTGGTCTTGATAAGCTGCATCATGGAATAAACAAAACCGCTTACATAATTGTCAATCACTTCTTGTCAACCGGTCGTTTACTGTAAGCCTGAAAACGGTTCAAAATCACAGCTTGCTTCAAAAGTTGATACAGAGATGACCCACCAAAGTACCGATCAATAGCACTGGTATTAGCAGTCTCCAAAGTAATGAAAAGCTTAACAGATGACACTCTCCGATCAAAGGTTGAAGATCTAGTACTTGTCACTGAGATACAAAATGTCTTTCATGTCGGACTACTCATGCGTCACGAATCTGTTGATAACTCGTGATGTTTGGACGAAGGATAGAAACATAGGAATGGCCATGAACGTGGTTGATCTTGATTGTTCTAAAACCCTTGACAAAGTTTATCATCCCATCTTGATACGGAAACTAAATAGTTATGGACACGTTGAGCGTTTACTCATATGGCTAGAGAACTATTTGACTGAATGTAGGTTCGACGTCACAGTGAATGCACAGCTCTCAGAATGGTTACCAGCCAACAGTGACGTTCCGCAAAAATCAATCTTAGAATCCCTGTTATTCATTGTTCTCGTTCTTGATCTATCCAGTTGAGTCAAATTGCAGATGTTGCTCTGCGTCCGTGACATAAACCTCTAACGAGTTGTCGGATACCCGGAAGATGTGGTGCATTTGCCAGACGATTTGAACTGCCCAAACCAGTGGCCCATAGAAAATAACTTGCCGTTCGCTGTCAGTAAATGTAAGGTCGTGAATGTTTGCCACTAACATTTTGCTGACTATCACCTCGGAGACACAACGCTGCTCGTGTCAGCGTGCGAACCAGACCTAAGAACCATAGTGTCCTACAGTTTTAGTTTGTCTACAAATTGTGTTGTCATGGCTAAAATGCACAAATAACATTGAACCTTCTAAGATGAACGTGTTTAGGATGGAACCTTTCATCCTGAAGTGTTCCACACTATTTCCGCCTCCATAATCTGCCCACACGTGAAACTGCATATACAGGCCTGTCTTGCTTATTTTTGAACGATCTGGCACTTATTGAAATTGTTCGCAGACGGCCCATCAGAAGAATTATGGTGTTCAGGAAAACCTCGTACCTTGGAAAGGCAGATAGAATAGGTCACGTCTGAATGAATAACAGACATCTCAGGAAAGACCTCATTCTCACCTACAAAGTACTTCACACTTTGATTCATTCAATAGCATTTTTGTTGTCGCTAAACAAGGGTGAAGCTTTAGGAAGTCACTCGCTTATATTGAGTAATGGAACAGGTGGGCTACTTTGTAGACAGAACGGATTCACAGTTATGTGAGATTCACAGTAGAACTCATGACCCAGGTGTGTGGTCACGGCTGAATCAGCTTAGAGTTTTAAACTATTACTTGATCTAAACACACGGGAAAGTCATCAGACATTACAGTTTTCCTAAACACTATACTGGTTCAAGCTCATAGATCATCAACTGACTGGAGTTTGTTTCAGTGTGTTCCGATGTTCGTTGCTGAAAAGATTGCATTTTGTTTATCGGTTGTTAGAATGTTATGCGAGCTCCAAGACTCTTTACTAGATTGATGAGATGAACCTCATCTTATTTTGCACAAGGTCGATTGGACGTTCTTTGAAGGGACCGAAGGCATGCATTTCTGTCACTAACAGCAGAGGCCGAAACTTACATTTGGTCGGAGCAATGACAGAAAGTTCGACCACAACCTACACAATGCGAAGAGATGCCTACAACAGTACTGACTGTAGACACTGGTTCCGTGCTCTGATGAATAAACTGAAGATCTGCGCAGCTATATCAACAATAGTGGTGGTTTTTGATAACGCCCCTTGCCACACTGATTTGGAATGCATCTTTTCTGAAGATGTTTAACAAGCAGGGCATCTATTGCGATTAGCACCGTATTCACCTATGCTGAACCCAATTGAGAACGTCTGGAGCATAGTGAAGGCGAAGGTAAAACAGCAGTTGCGGGGCCACTATGATGCACTGATAGTTGGTGATCCCGATCAAGTACTGAGCCAGCAGGAATGGCGCATGCGTATTCTGGAACAAGTAGTCCATTCTGTTATGAAGGACTTTACGGGAGAACAGTGTGCCCATTTTTTCCGTCATACTGAACCCATAACATTCTAACAATCGATAAATAAAATGCCGTCGTACCGCCCGGTTCTCATTGATGTTTATGCTGACGGGAATTTGACACAGCTTCTTTACAGTGATGAACCGCCCATTCGAAAATCGACTGCTAGTGGTTGTTGATACTTCTTTCCCAAACTCTGATTCTGCATGCATTTTCAAAAATTCGAGAGTCACTGTGGGGTTCGTGGAGATCCATTTCAGTATCGTGTCGACTTCCGATTCATTCAAAATTTTACTTCTCTGTCCTCTCCGGGGCTGCGCCCTGTAACTGATGAAATCGACATGGAGCCACTTATACACGGTCTTGCAATTGACTCATTCTAGGAGAGTTACCATGTGCCAATCATCGCCTCGTTCGAAAGCTTCAATAGTACGTTTGCGCGTATCGGGACTGATTCGGCTGTATTTGCGTCTGTCACCCATGGCTTATTTCGACACACTAAAACGTTTTACGAAGCCACTTGACTGCACCCGTGTTGTAGGTCACAGGATGATTGGCGAGATTCACTGGTTTGTGCTCTCTGTCTTCTTTGGGCTGGACTCAAGTTGAATAAGACGCATTACTGATTCGACTTGACTTACTGCTTCACCAACCTGATCTTGATTCCGGAAAAAAGACTGTTTGGTCCAATTAACCGATGAGAAGTGATGGAGGCATTTTTACTGAACACTTGGAGTTATACACAGACAGGCACAGAAGTACTGCCTACCAATAAACCTGTCTTCCGAGACTCAGAGTGTCAGAAAACTCATTGCTTTGTAGTAAAACGTATGAAGTCGATATAGTCTGGATTGAACTTCGGGGATATGGGTCATTTCCAATTGGACACCACCCATATCCGATCACAGTTTTCGCGTGGGGATAGTACTGTCGGCCAGCCTAATTCGTATAGAAACACCAGATTAAGTTTCGTTCTTATTGTATATCATCAGTAGTACTTGTCCTCATTCGAGTCAGAATTTACACACCGACCCTTGTGTTTGTTAGACTAGTGGGTATGTAGTTTCGAATTAATAAGACAGTTACTGTGTCTCCAATATAGATTATTGGGCAACCTGAACACTATCCACGCGAGGTTGCGGTTGAGTGTTTAGATATGATTGATCGGTCACGTCTAGTTTAGGTGGTACCGGTGTTGTTGTTAATAAGTTATTCTCACAAACACGAAGGTTGGAGTGCAAATTCTGATTCGGACAAGAATGTGCACTACTGATGAGCTTTAATAAGAAGGAAAATTGAGTCTACTGCTTCCTTATTAAGTAGGCTGATTGAAAGGCTCACTCAACTGAAAAGATTGTGATAGAATGTGGGCGGTTTTCAATCTGAGATATGAAATCAATCATGTTCACACAAGCTTTCAGAAACTTTTTAATTATCATGTTACTCAGTTGTTTGGAAAATTTCGGATTACAAAACATTTCTTCATCCTACTTCACATATTAAGTGTAACAACGTAACAAACTTTAAAGTTTGGAAACCTGGAGATAAGTGGCATCCAGCTTGAATGTGGACAAATGGATAGAACTCGCGTTCACCCGAACCACGTTCTAGGGCTCGAACGCACCATGGTTTAGATGCTAGAAAAAATGAAAGACTGTTCAAAGTCCTTTTTTGCAAGTACAGATATTTATGGAATCTTTCAACTCCTAAGTGGTTGTATTGACTGGTCACTAGGGATCAATGATTTGCCAGGCAGAAATACTGACTATTCTATTGTCAAACCTTCTGTATGTTTTTAGTGACCATAAGAATTAGTGCACGTATTCCCGTAACAAAACAAACCCAATCGTTCTAACAATCGTAACAATGTTCTCGTCATCGTTAGGAAACAGCAAAACGTCATGAATATCGAACGGTAGTCATTTTGCCTACATCTGTGGGCAAGTATCTTATCTTGTCCAAATTGTCTCAACAATGGACCCTCGACTGCTCTCTGGATCAGCCTGTTTGCAACACATCGCGTGCACGCAATTTCGCTCGACTGATCACTTAGTGAACAAAGCTGACGTCGATACACTGATTCTGTTCTTCTTGATAACCTCGATGTCTGTTCACTTCGTTTGCTATCGTGTTGAAAACATCCACCTCTACAATTTTGCCACTGGTTGCCGCAGTTTTCTGTATCTAAGGTGGATTCATCGCGCTTTTTAGTAGTTTTGATTGGCGCCGGCTTCTCTCTGTTACTTTACCACATCTGCTAAACCACATGTCATCTGTACTATTTCAACGCTGAACATGGCGTTAGTGGATTCCGACATGTAGCGTTTGGTAAAGCCTGCTTAGACAGTCGAATTCTTAGATCCCATAGTGGTTTCCGTACGACCCAGTGGGTAGGATTGGTGAACGATTTCAAATGTGATATTTCTGAGCCCTTTGGGTGTCTTTGCAGTTCATCTGGTAGGGTGCTTGTCGCTTCTAGGCTTGCTGTTTTTGCCAATAACTCAAGACTAACCGAAATCCAGTTGTATTGCATCTGTGTTTCTTTTAAAACCACATACGTTAGGAAACCTAACATCCAACAGTTTATAATATATAATATCAATCACATTAATGGCTGCCAGTCGAATATATCCGATTCCTACCTGTCTACAGGTTACCTTGTATGTTCTCTATCTTAAACTGTATATTCGTTATTATTTTCGACAGCTGGCCTTAATCATCTATCCTAAAACTACGAGGCTTTTAGCAAATGAAACCAACCAGTAAACACGTGGTTTTCAACATCTTTTTTTCTTTCGTTTTTAAAAATTGCGATGCTTTTTCTCTTTCCAATGTAACCTGGCCGTCATTACTTATAGGAACTAGCAACCACTAGGCCAATAATTCACATGCCGATTGAAACGGTTCCATTATGGTAGCTTTCGTGGTGCATTGAGGACTACCTTAATGAGCATGAATTTACATGAAAATAACCATGGGATAAAAATTTGTTACGTGTTTTTCGAAAACACAAGTAATTCTTATGTGTGCTGTGGTAGTCCACAAATCAAGACCACCATGTTCCAATTAGTTTGCCTATCAAACTTTCTTAGACTGTTGGGACGGTGTGTTGTGTGCACACAAAATTGATCGATATGCTACAACAGGCAAATGGTTATAGAAATGCAGTGTATTTTTTCCCACGTGTCTCTGTTCTGTGACCAAACTACCTATAGACTGGCAGTGTTTAGTTTATCACTCAAACCGTTCCGTCATTTGAAAACCTTTCCAACCAACTATTAGACTAAGATGCAATGCTGAATGTTAATGTATTATGAAAGAATGGTTGTCCGTAATTTTACAAGTAGGTGCATAATAACGATAGGGCTTAATGTTCAGAAAATAATAATGGAGAGATAACCATATATAATTCGCAACTCTTCTTCAAGGAGAAAACCAATTCATTGGTGAACGTCGCCAGAAGAATAGCAAAGGCTGTTGATAGTGCACAGTTTTCCCAAGGATGCGGAGGCAATCAATACATTTTGTATGTATGTATTTCTGGTTTTTACAGGTTATCATTTAATGAAGGTATGTAAAAGGTTTACACCCCGTCACATATGTATGCTTTCCTTGGTATCCTAATAATCAGTAAATGTTACCAACTCTATCAACGTCGCCCACATGTGTTGTGCAAATGTATCCATGAATGAGTTAGGGCCAACTGCCTATGGTGGCACACATACTTCATTTTAGCCACTGTAACGAATTCATCCGAATAAAAATAGCGAAAACCTTGGTCACTTGCTAAAGTCCGGCAATCGTTTTGTTCCGATCGAAGCATTTTGCAAATGGTCATTATTCAGTATGTTTCTAGTCGGGCCGCAGAGATGAAAAAAAACAATTATTGGTTTCGTACCGTTTGGTTCCTCACAGTTTGGCTTAGACTCATTTATGCAGTGTTTGAGCCGTCTCGTGGATTACTTTCTTTTTTTTCGCTTGGCTCTGTGCGCACCAGTTACCATAACAGTGCTACGCCAAGTATCAATTCTCCAAGTTAATATAAACTACTGTAATGCGTGTATGTTAATTAATGACTTTTTCGTAACCATAATAAATAGGTCCTCTTGGAGGCCATGAGCTGCCGCCAAAGATCAGTTGGAAGTCTCGATAGGTGATTCCAGTTGGGTCATCGTGGATTAAACCAACTCGGTAAATTGTTCGGAATGTTCTGCTGTTTGATGCTCAGCTATGAGGTCGTGAGTCCACACGTAATGAACGAGAAATCAGTATGTCAGTCTAGCGCTTATCAATGCTTCCAGATGCTGTTGAAAGAGTGACCTCGTAAGCATAACTAAATTCAATGATGAAGCAGATATTTAGTGAGACATGACCGGGTAGGTTCGTCGGCAAGGCTTCGAAATGATATCGACTCCAGCTAATCTACTTTCTTGGTGATTATGTTGAGAGAGAATTTTTAGTCAGAAAGTTGTTTTGGAAGTCGGCACGATCACAGATTACGAGTAGCGTAGCACCTACTTCCTATTCTATTCAGTTTTTGCGTCGGTGCATAAGAAACTGAGTCAGTAAACCATGTTTTGTAATGCTTTACTTCTCTTGCTTTTCAGGCATTCGTGTGAACGCCGAATAGATGTAAAAAAAACATGTGTATGTATCTACCATCAATTATAATCAATATCTTGAGCTGGGATAAGACACTTGATCGTGTATGAAGCTACATACTGCATAGTCACACATTCGCCATTTTGACCATCCAGTCGGCGCCGACAACAGTTGATTCATTGTGCCTTCTAGTATTACTACTATTATCAAGAAGGCGCCCACTTCCTTTGTGCATTTAATGAATATCTCTTAGTGAATAACTTTGCGCACAAACTCACCATGTGGCCTGTTTTATAGATTCTGCACCTACTTTACCACTTATATTAGTTTCAATAAGTTAGACTTATCCGTGCCATTTGAGTCCAAACGCTGTCTCCATGCAACTGTCATAACTCGATCTTTTTATTATGCACTGAAACAGACATAAAGTTGATCCAGAAGAACTCCTAGACCATGACACATCACGAGGTTGGTCTGCGCACTCCTCAAAACAGCTGTGACCTAGACAAATATAAACCGCCATACCATGTTTATCATACTGAGTTCATCAAAGATCTTGCAGATACATATATGTTTACCAACCTTCCCCCGCAAGCCTCATTAGACGCAGTCGTTTTACCGTTTTGGTTGAAAAGCACGCCTTCGGATTACTTTTTACTGCAAACTCGGTGCATCAACGAAAGTAGTAAATTTTTCGCTTTTAACTCTCTTATATTTTCATTCCTGTGGTTCAAATTGTCATAATTGGAACCAGAATAGAGTGGTCCACGTGACATTACCTTAAACCATATAATCGAAAAATATCTACCGCCATTCTCGTGGAGCAAGACTTATGTAAACCCCAAAAACAGCGTGATATATATAAGAGTCCTGAATGTGGCAAAACATTCACACGTTTGTATGTGGGCCTGATAGTGTGGGGACTGGAATGGCTTAGGTGCACTTCGCCCAGAAATGTGACATGTACATCATTTGTAACTCCAAAACAAATACGCTTGAGCCAGTTCAACCGTTAAGTTGTGCACTCATAATTTCGACAAGCCCTCAATTAGCGTCGTGGTCATCGTTTTTTCGTGGACGTCATGTGCAGAACATTCCATCATGTTGATTGATGATGCTGGTCTCAGAAACTAGTACACTTCCAAGCACTGGTGAAAACATTGGGTCCCCTGAAAGTTATACTGTGTTCGTGGTCGTTGATGTTTAAATACCGGGGTGTTTCACATTTTAATACTGAATCAGATATACCATCTTCCGTTTTGTTCCGTCCAAGATGACGTTCCTTTTGAATCACTGCACGATTATTTAAGTAAAATGTTCACTATATATTTGACTTTGTAGGTTTATATAGAAAACTATGGTTTCCGATTTGTGTTAACTAATTAGTGCAAACTAGGACACGGGGGCATCACAGGCTGGTTGAAATATAGGTGCGATTTCAAACACAAACGCGCCGGATGTAAAAGTGGTTGTGGAATTTTGGGTCAGATGATGCTTATTTTGAAAATTTCTTAAGCAGTCATTGATCCCAATTTGAAAGAATGACAACTCAAAAAGATTAACAAAATGTACTCCTAGTGGGATTTGTCCAAATTCTCCAAACATACTTTACTGCTTCCTGTTACATTATGTGAATATACTACAATGCATTAGAAAAAAGATGGCTTGATCAAAGTATCATTTTCGCAGAGGTCTTTTTCGATTCTGTTGCGAAAAAGAATGATCATCCATAAACAGTGAAGTTTACTTTTGATAGAAGTGTATTTTGTGCAAGTCAACTTTTCAGTCTGATTAATTCAAACCGTAACTTGTGGTTACTGTAAACATACTAATACCAAAGTTGATATTGGGTGGCTTATGACTCAAATTGTCCATTTGAACTTCCTAAGAAGTGGCGCATCAAGCACACTGGAGTTTTACAAACAAGCATCAGAAATAGTGCACTAAAAGCTGGCAACTGAGCTGTCGAAGCTAATCAATAAGCTAGCTCTCGTACTTTTATATGACCGCGAAAACCCAAGTATCAAACACAGTCTACGTCATCGTTCCAATTTCAGATAAGTGCTCCAAATCACGCATCGTATTTTCTCTTGCATTTGATCCCTCGACAACTTTTTCAGTTAAAAGTTTTTTCGTTAGGAGAATGACGTTGAAAACATTCGAGGACTGTTTACTTCTTCCAGAACTGTGGAGTTTGTAACAATCTTTTTTAACACATTTGTAAGTCGTAGTCAAAAACGCCCTGAATATCATGAGATTTTTTGTGAAAAATTTAGACTTCACCTGTATAACACTTTTTAAACATGGCAGTAAAACTACGAACTATTCTGTTGACATGATGTATAGTTATTCTCCCAAACCCGTCATGTTCTTCATGATCGATACTAGTTGGAACCACAGTAGGACATACTTCGGAGAAAACAGAAAACACTTAAACGGATGTGGGTCGTGCATACTGTTCTCCACTAAAACGCGAATATCAAAAAGTATTCGCTACAATTACTAATTACATTGATGCAGACTTCCGAAGAAGTAGTGAAGCTCCGTTTTCAAAATTCTACCCGATGTTGGCTGCGTTTCAAAACACAGAAGTGCATGCAATGTGGTTCGGGAACTTAACCACCTCGATAATTCGTCATCCGGTTTACTTGGTCACTTTCTTTCAAATTCTAAAAATGATAACGATGTTCGCTATAGAAAATTTTACTCAGTCTTCACCATCTAGCGTAGCAATAGTCCCTTTGCTACCTGAATTGATCATGTTAGTTCGTCCCGTGGCATGATGAGTAGTGTTTTTGAGACTGGTTTTTGTCCATCCAATTGATGTGACTTAGACATCATGAGAGCCATGTGAGTTTTGTTTGTGTGCTGGTTAGCCTTGTCACGTGATGCCACGGCCAAAGTCATTGTTTTGTGAGTGGGTGTGACAGTGTGTTACTGAACGAAAAGAATTCTATTTATATTCCGTTAATATCGTTAACCAGAAATATTAATCCTATTACATATCAAGAAAATGGTTTGAATCATACGCCAAAACTCCTTATGTAGTTGAATTTCACGGTAAAAACTTGAAACCCCGTGAATTAAAAGCCACATTTAACCTATCCTGATGACACAATAAACATTCACTTTTCTATGAGCGGTTTCTACTCTAATGTGAACAAGTGAGAGGTCTAGTAATAGTGAACATGCAAGAGTGTGCTAGGACAAAGCAAATGTATCAGAAATTTGATATTTAGTGATCAGTTTTAAATGGATGGAACAAAGTCAAGTGAGGTGCTGTTGGAGATGAAAATTAGTACAACCAGTCTGAAGATAAAGCGTGTAAAATATTTTGTGCGTCAAAAATTAAATCTCATTTGGCTCCAGAAAATGCAACCTCAAACCTCATTCTGTCAGCAGACTTGCCGTCCATCTAAGTCAACGAATTTGCTACCCACGTTGATGTGAGCAGCATTCTTCGGTCAGCTTATAAACACCGATGGAATTTGCGCATTTAAGTGTCAACACAACTTTTTGTTATTGGTTCATCACATAAAGTTGATTGTTAGCGTCGCAACTTATCAAACAAGCACAGAATCATGTTTGATCATTGTTTTCTACCACAAAATTGCAATATTCTTACATGTCATTACAGTCGACCTTCAACATCCATCTACAAAAGTGGTTGACTTGTTCAAAAACATGATAATCGTGCTTAACCGTTGAAACACTTGTTTTTATTATCCCTACCCTACAAGTGATGAAAACCTGTAAACCCCAGAAATCATAGCTGATGACAAATAAGTCGCAAATGTGGGGTCTCAACTAAAATCATCAATCTGCCAAACTACTCATTAGTAAAACAATTTCTATGCTCAACAGTGGCGTTGATGGATTCCAGCGTCAAGTGTTCTAGAAATCCTGCCGATGCAGTCGATCCCCTGGATCATTTGGTGGATTCCATATGAGACAGTGAGACGGATGGATAACCGAGTCCACGGGTGGAATTTCCGAGCTCCTGGCATGACTTCGTAGCTCAGCTGGTAGAGCGCTTGCCGCGTAGAGGCATGGTGTGTCTGTAGCTGGTTATTGGAATTGTCGAGTACGTGTTACTGAGTGAATTATCGTCAGGTGCGATTTAACACCTACCGAGCTACGTTAACTGCAAGATTACACAGCCCACTGGTAGCACCCGGGCATGCAAGCCTGTTGCGCATGCCAGATCAAAACATTTACTAACTTTATTGTTAAATACAGTCTTTTCTTTGGTTATGCATTTCGTAGCAAGACAGCTGTAGATCCTTCATAAATAAATTTGTAAAACGCTTCATTATGATCAAGACTGACATTTTAGCAAAAAAATAACTTGCTAAACTCTACTAATAGTCTGAACCCAAACCAGATACCGAAATAACAGGGTTACTGCGTTTGACTTATAAAAATAGAAAAATAGCCTTTTTCCTTCAGTCAAGTCCCGTCCACTACAGTCTCGGCAACCGGTTAACCATTTGTGACCCCACTTTTGGACATTCCAGCCAATAACATCGATTAGTTTGGTCGGTACATTTTTACTGACTGAATCTCACCCTAGACAAGTGTGTGTTATCCTCTGTCCGCATTATAGATTTTTACCGCGTTTTCTAAGCACATCGGTCTCTCTAATCATATGGTGAGCTTATATTTCTTGGAAAGATGTGAAAAGGTAGTAGAATTCGTCATACCTCACAGATGTGGTTAATTATTACTAACTAACAATTGCATGAAGGGAAGGCCGTCGTTCGGAGAGAGAAATTCCAACTAAACAGTAGCCAACCTCACAATAAATGTCGTACCGTGAAATTATTTAGAAACCTTATATCTACTCCAACGAAACTGTCTGCCCACTGAAGTGTACTATTCTGAAAAGGCTAGCTGGATAGTCAGTGATGTGAGAGTCAGCACGCTGGTCTCACAATGAAGTTTGGCTTATAACA
Source organism: Paragonimus heterotremus (assembly GCA_013368495.1). Lineage (NCBI taxonomy): Eukaryota > Metazoa > Platyhelminthes > Trematoda > Plagiorchiida > Troglotrematidae > Paragonimus > Paragonimus heterotremus. The sequence continues at coordinate 28,742 of LUCH01003734.1, read as the reverse complement.
CAACTAAGCATTGAAGTAGGTTAATGTGTATCAAACTGGGATATAACTCTTTTGACTGAAAATTTGAATGTATTATTCTCGCATAACCACAATTCCCAAACGCTCTGCATCTGTTCTCTGTTTCTTACTTCACGATTGGTGTGCAAATTCTGAGAAAATTTCACTTTTTCCCTAAATTTGCCGATGGATACCAACGGTGCAATCAAAGTTTTGTCGCTATGACTAGAATTCCCAAGTAACAACATAAATTCTCTTATGAAACAACACCAGGACAATCTTTATTTGAACCATCTTAGTTTATCAGAATACCTGTTTAAAAGTTTGATTAGGGAAAGTTCCAGATTCGAGCCTCCCATAATTACAACGTACAAGGAGGCTAGCTTGGAGTTTTAATCACTGCACTTCAGTAAAATCCAGCAGTTATAGGTATTCATTTGTACCCAAATCATGCGCATAATACTGAATGAGGCTGAACCAACCAGCTGACTGACGGCAAGAAAAACGTCCAGCCGTACGTAGTTTGTAGTAAGCAAAACAGGGCAATAAATATAATGTGTACTGCATATTATCTAAGGGTTGTTGATCGCAGCGATAACCCGCTCTTCAACTGAACAGTCGTATAGTAACCTACTATATGGATGCCATATATTATGTGACAGTTTGCCCCTTTTTCCCGTATTCCTGATTGTTCACTGCGCAGTATCCCTGCGTTGTGACCTGTACGACAATGACTTTTCCTAAATAACCACGAGCGTGAGTGTCCTTCACTAAACACCCGTGGCAGTTGGTTAGAATAGCGATGTCGCTTGAATTCACACGAATCCGGCGAGTGAATAAATTCCATTACGAGTCTATGTAATTAAGAACAATCGAAAGCGTACCGGTATTCACCACGACCATTCTGTCTCTTCAGTCAACTAAATTTGTATACATCTCGAGATAGAACCGGAAGGCAATACAAAACTCTGGATATAATTCTGCTACTGCACGTCACGGAATTTTCATATTGATGTCCAGCAAACAAATTATTACGCATTTTGATAATGAAAATGTGTCTGGCATTCATTTAGTTTTAATGACTTAATAAGCAACGTCGTAAAAACGCCTGCAATAAAACGATATTGTCAAAAGTGATAGTCCCATCCCATTGTACACTGCTAATGCCGTTAATCTTTAATCTACTTTCACTGTAGGCCAGCTGTTGCTTTATTCCTCTCCTATATGATTCAAAACAAATCACGCTCCATATCTCGCTAGCGTGATAAGTGTTCGTTGTATTCCTATTCGAGTGCCACCAACTTTAAGCTATACAGACCATAAAAGTGGTATAGGAAACACGTGAAGCAGGAAAGGTACATACCATAGCCTGATATTTGCAAACGGTTGGCGTCATTCCTAAGTGCGTGGATCAGTACGCCGTTGATCGATGAAAGCGCGACCAATCAGAACGCTGCTTGAATGTTAGCTCGAATCTGGGGGTACATAGGCTTCCGTGACCACTGCATCATCATCATCATCATCATAGACAGCAATACATCAATGGTTGTATTGCACAACGAAGCTTATCTGTAAACTGTTTTCCAAGGTTGTAGGCAATACACAGGGCCAACGCATTGAGTCTTTGTTTTCGTTGTTGTAAATACTCCATTAATGAAAACTAGACACGGTATGGTAACTTCGTACCACTTCAACAGTTCGTGAGTCCGTCAACCTCATTCTGTTTTCCACTTGGGCTTGCCAACTTGGCAAACGAATTTAACTTAGTGTTTCTATATAATAGTTCACACGTGTCTAGTGAGAGATCATCCGCCCAGTGGTCAACACAGACAACTCATGAAAGCGTGGCGGGAGTTCGGATCAGGGGTTTCACAAGGATGTACACTATCGATGAGTTCTACCAGTGGAAAAAACTTGAGTTTGATGTTTGTTTTCGAGAAATAGCTTTCTGGGCTGTCTATGATAATGTGAGACCCGAACTTAGTTCTAGGCGATACGTGGTTTATGTATATTTCTTCTTAACCTATCGGTAGGCAGTCTTTTCCCCCTGTTTAATTAGACGTTTGAGATAAACCCTCAATATATATTTTCTAATTCCGTTCATATATACAATTTGCACCGTTGATAACCCTGCACAAAGAAAATGACCACCGAAAACCACTTCAAGCATTGTGATTGTTCTTCAGCTGGTACTACTGGTCCAGTGGCCTCTCCTTTATTCGAAGTGGACTCTTATCAGGACATAGTTCATAAATTTACATACAGTTTACTTCAGCCGCACTGTACAAAAGCACAGAACTTGTTTGTTTTGATTAAAACTGTCAGTGTACTTTTCCATGCAAGCGCTTCGTCTTCTCTGTGCTCGTGTTCAACGTGACTGACTAATAACTTCAATCCAGTTGTTCACTTTAATTGGAACCATAGTTGTATATCAAAAGACAAAGTTAGATGTGAACTTATTGAACTTTTCGGTAGTTTCACTGTGAATTAATTATGTTCATGTTTTTTATTTGTAAAGTGTTAGTTGATTACATCCTCTTCTCCGGCTTAGGTTTTAAGAGGCAGTACCTTCTATCAATGAAATTCAGTTTAATCAAATAAACTTTTGCTAGCTGTGGGTAATGTTTCCGAAGAAAATCAACACACAGTTTTGTAATACCATATTAAACTAGCCAATAAAGCATAGGTAAGGAACATTAAGGAGTCGCATCATACCTTTTGAAAATAGTTGACGGCAGCAACTTCTGCACTACCTAAATCAGGACGATAAACGTCCTATAATCTGTTGTACACGAAGCTACCGGCTTTTCGGAACTCTCATATGGTTGAATCCGTCATCAGAGAATCAGTTTTAAAACATTACTGAGGGCATGGCATTGAACAGCCTTGTTGTTCATTTTTGGCGCAAACTTGCACTAAATTAACGTTCTCCAGGTATATGTAAAATGTACCAGACGCAAAGTAAGAATACGAATAACTGCAGGAGACCGAACGCATACTATACAATACTTACAATAGGAATCAACCAGTGCTAAATGACACGGACATGCGGAAACAGCTGGGGAGTTTAAGGATCCGACCGTCGAGCTCGCGAGCAAGCCGGAAGTGTGTGTGGCGCTATTGGTGCGCCTAAGCCGACAAGCATGCAAACAATCAAACGCGACCGTATGCAGCAAGCAGATGGCGAACAAAAATCCTTACAGTCCTATGTACAATGCGAATTAGGATTTTGGGAATAATCTAAAACACCATACAGCAGACAGACCGGGGTTATCTCTAGGTCACTACATATCCACACAATCTCACCAGCACAACGAAAATTGATGATCAAGCGGTGGAACTGTCCCACCTATCACTTAATGACTGAGTGAACCGCAACCCATACAAGGCTACCATCTTCCTGTCCAAAAGTGACTTATTCGAGTATCTAGGCTGCAGGTCTCAGTTAAATATTAACTATTGCTGATAGCAGTCACGACTTGGCACTTGACTTAAAATATGCACGAACCCAGACGCGTTCACAGCATCAGGAGCAAGGGTACTCAAAGGCCGAGTTCACATGTCTCTGGCAGCCCCTCATTCTATAGCCCCATTTTTTGAGTTATGTAGAAAATGGAATCAACATCCTCAGCGACACCCTGATACAGGCTGATGTCTTCCTGTTCACAGTATACAGTGCGTAGAACCCTTGCAGCACACAGTTCCTTACGACCAACCGCCTCACTATAACCGTCAACGATGAGCGTTTATTAAAGCTTAATTTGGGCCCCCGGTGGACACTTAAACTGTACCTTTTGAATGTTACACTACTCGTAAGTAGCTAATCGTTTTTAACTAAATTAACTCAGTCGTTAACCCTACTTTAGAGGTTCGCCGTCATTTATACGCTTTTTGTTTTATTGTTAGACTTCACGCACTAGTGAATCCAACACATCTTACAAGGGATGTCGAATTTATTTTTATTATTCCCAGGACAATTTTGTTAACCGATCACATCTTCAGGTGGTTTACGTAATTATTTGTGTGATCTGAGCAAGTGGATACCGATGGTGCTATTTAGATGAATGCACGTAGGTTTCATATTTCATAGAAACTAAGGTCGGCGAATAATAGGGAACGCTCAGTGGATCATTTGGGCCGCTTATTAGTTGCCGCCGGCTATACTCGAAACCGATCCTTCAAAGTCTGATGAAAGCCACGTATATTTCAATTAAGATTTTAAACTTCTCAGGCATCCTTCAAGTATGGCTCAGCTGTAGATCAGCTGTCATTCTAATGTTACATTTGATGAGTCGTGAGCCAGCAAACCGTTCCTCACTTTCACCATCTACGCACAAATTTAGGTAGCTTACGCGAATAAAGATACTACCCGGTCTGAACCTAACTTCACTGACACCTAAGCAACACTAGCCTCACTCTAAGAAGGCCTCACAGCAAGTAAACAGGGGTGGTAAGGGGCACATTTATGGTAGAAGATAAAAAGCTCTTGGTGCAAAGGGAAACGTGGCTAAAAACGAACAATTTCTGACGGCGATTACAAATATCTCCCACGTTAGTTTTTTCCTTAGACACCTAGTCATACAATTCATCTGAAACGCATCGGAGACTGTTGCTTTTTTTACCTTCCGCACTATCAAAAATAGCCACATTTGCATATTTAGGGCAGATTAACGTCGACCGTTCATCACAGGCTAGCATTTACAGGTAAAAAAAATTAAGATGAGGCTTCTTTTATTTCATATGCATTCACTTGTATATGACTGCAATCATAGGTGTGTCATTTTAAATCATTTGGCTCTTGTAAGGCATTCGACTTCAACTTGATCACCTGAAGGCACACATATTAAGAGGAGTGTCTGTGGAAAAGTGTGTACTGATACCGGTGCCCTAGGCGTTTGCACAGTTAAAAGGATCCCACGAGGAAGTTAGGTATCCTTAAGTAGAAATTCAAGGTGCACATAGTAAACGTTACAAATAACTTCCATTTATGAGGAAGTTTATGTCAGAGAGATGATTCACACAAGGCATTTCACAAAAATAGTAAAATAAAACTAAATTAAACATTACTTTGTAACGTGCATTTGCACGAAGCGTCCTTCAGCTTGTGTTCGTTAACTGGAAAACCAGAAGTGCAGGAGTAAACGAATTTTTACAGATCCATTAGAAACGGCATACCATTAGCTGCAGCTACTTTACGAGGTACAACAAAAGCATACTAAAAACAAACTGAAAGATAACTTACAAGTGTATCTAAAAAAAGTGGTATTCATGAACTTGTGCTCTTCGGATGATGCTGTTAACAACTATACAAACCGATTCCTTCTGCTAAAGTACATGGCTATAGTGATTGTCATTAAACCTATTTCTTATTAACGTTGTGTTTATTACATTGTTGGCAATAAGCTGTTCAACTGCGCTAGAAAAATACTTGCTTTGTTTGGTTCGGGTATCATTACTATTGCGTCGAAACCAACTCTTGGGTTAAGTTAAGTCAAGCACTTCATTTCTGTATTTTTGGAACCATCACAATGGCAGTTGACCTAACATCGACGGTTTTCTGTATATATATATATATATATATATATATATATATATATATATATATATATATATATATAAGAGAAAATGGAGCCGTATAAGCAAGCATAAATGCTGTAACGTATACAACTTTTCCTAACCAGTACAGCACCGCTAACAACTCACTAGTATAACACACAGAGCAGCCGAAATTATTTCGTTTATAGTCAGATCGCTTACGACGTCCTTAAAATCTTAAACTCGCTGAGAAGTAATGGTTGTTTTATTAGTCTTATGTCACCCCAAACCAAGATTCCTGCGGTCTGTTGAGGTCGTAATCAGTCGACTGAAGCCGACCCTGTGTGCTCAGAAACAGTTCATTGTAAACTTGATCATTTTCTGGACTTATTGACCTTTCCAAACTCACCCATTGACCATCCACCCTACCTCTTAACTGTTCAATATAGAAAAACCGTTTCACGTTATTGCTAATTCGGTACTGATGAGTCAATACGAAATGCTTGCAACTACCAGTTTTCGTTTTCCAACTGTTTTGTTCAAGTTGCAGGAAAGGCTGTATCTTTCCTGATGGAAACCACGGGGAGACTGTTATCTTGGGAAATGTGACCGACAGCAGTGGAGGTGACACGAGTAGACCTTCGATATCTACGCCGGCGCACCAATTTTGACGTTAATGGTTTGCTTAATTTTGTCAAAGACATACCACGAATGAGCACTGTGTACTAAAAACAAAACTCAACTTCACATGGATTTTGGGAATTTCACATATGATCTCAAGTACTGACAACTCCGAGGTGACAACCGCTGATTTCACAAAATAGCCGAACTTGATAAATGCTTCATCGTACACACGCAGGATCTAACCAGTTGCTTATATGGAAAAACCATTTAAGTGAAGTAGACTTGGCACGTAGATTTCACAAGACTCCACTGTCTAAACATTGTACACCCAAAACCGTAGTTATCAACCGTCAGTACTCCCTTCGGATTCTTTTAAATATCGTTTGGTTTGTGTATTCGAGCTCAGCAATTTCAACATTTCATTCACGAGGCCAAGCGTAATCGGACTTTGTACATCACACGCCTGTGACACTCTGGTAATTATTTCTTCTCAAGAGGAACATTTTATACACTTTTTCCCTCTACTGTAGCGGTTGATCTAACATAACGTCAGTAAACTGCACAAATTACAAACTGAGTATTAACAATGTTGATTTTAAGTTCCACAGTGTTTCAGACAGTGAGTTCGCCGCATATACGGGAAGGGTCTAAGTCATCGACCTATATCCAAAGGTGAAATTTTCTCAACAGCTTCGTCATTTTAGAAGCGCAAAAAACTACCGCGGGTGTTTCATACCCCACTGTGTTCGTGTAATGGGGTCAATATGAAATTTCCTTTAAGAAGGTAGTCGCAAATTTCAGTTTACGAAAGTTGTGGACGCTGTTGTTATTCAATTCAAGAACACGTTTTCTGACTCAAATCATCTTGCTCGTACTGAATCAGTGTATTGTTGAAAATTGTAACAAATGCCTCTAACGTGGTTGATCGCGCAGTGTTACAACACTTCGTTTCAACCCACTGACAACCGTGAGGCTGCCGAAATTGCTGATCAAGTGGTCGAGCGATTACAGCTTGTAGTGAGATCACCTTCGATGCCCCAAAAATCCTTAGCTCCCTGTGACGTGAGAGTTGCCTCGCCAGTACCACCGCGCCGGTTCATATTACCCCGTGAATGTAAATTTACTACAAACCACTAGCATCAAAGTTAGTGTGTTGGCGTAGGTATCGCAGTTTTACTCGTAGCTGTATAAGGGATCCGAAACATCTCTGCTATTGTAAACTACATTCATTAGGATAGCAATGTTTAAGCTGTTACCGTTGGGAACCCCGCACAACCAGGCTGAAACTCGTTTGAATCCTGAAGGTAAACTGGAATCCCCGTTGACATTCGTCCTCTCTGGCGGCTGCCGTGCGGTTGTGCTGAAGGTTCTCTCACGTCTATTACCCCGGCGCCCTTAATCGTTGTGTTGAAGTCCGCTTGTGAACGGTGAGTAAATAAATGAATGAAGTTTGTTAGCAGATTCACCGTCTTCTCACTGAGACTTCCGACCCTCGTTAATATAAGGCTGGGGAAATCTTGGGTGTGTGAACCTCGGAACTAGCATCGCGATAAGCCATTTCTGCGCAATTCCGATAATTCCAGAATAAGTGCCATTCCTACTACCTCAGCCGCAAAACAGCTCGTAGGTTCCCATTCAATCGACCTTGCGGAGGTCGAGGCCCTATGGGCGGAATTGGCTGATTTATGCAGAGACTTAAGCAATATGACTACTAGCCGTTCGCGAAAACAATCTCCACGGCGTCGTCGTACCAACAGGTTGCCCCGTCGACGTAACTCACAGCCCAGTAAAGGCTTCTGTTGGTACCATGAGCTATTTAGTGCAAAAACTACTAGATCTATAGTCTCTTGCTCTTTTCCTTCACCGCTTCGGGGGAACCGAACCGCCGACACATAAGGTCGACGGACATCGCCGGCGCATCCACCCCAGTCACCTTATGTTTGCCCGGGACCTCCTCATGGGGACCTGTGGTGATTGTCACTAAACCTATTCTTCATTATTTCTGTTTTATCATATCGTTGTCTATAAGCTGTACACTTGCTCTCGAAAGATAAATTAGCTGTTTTGTTTAGTTCGGTTGTTATTACTCCTGCGTCGAAGCTAGCTCTAGGATTGAGCTAAGTTAACTACCCCATTTCTGTATTTCTGGAATCATCACAAGTGGCGTCTCAGACTTCTGTAACGTCTTACGATGGATTCCTGTCCACTTGAAATTGTGAATATCCACAATTCGTCTAGAAAAATCGAAGATTATTTAAAACGTTTTGAAATAAAATGTCTCACGAGCAAAGGACTGAAAGCGGAAAAGAAAGCCGCTCACCTCCTCGCCGTAATTGGCAAAGATGCATACAGCTTGGTGGAAAACTTGTCATTTCCTGATTCACCAATTTTTCTTTCTCACGAATCCTTAAAGAACGTGCTGCTTTCACATGTCCAACGTGTAAATTTTGAAGCGGCTGCACGAACTAAATTTCGTACGCTCATGAAGAAGGAAAACCAGGATATCAGAGAGTTCATTCTTGAAATTCAGACTCAAACTGTCCGGCGCAATTTCGGAAACCAATTACGGACTCAACTTTGTAACCGTTTGATCGCTGGAATAAGTATGCATGATCTGCAGCAGAAGGTTTTACTGCTTCCTAATTCCACATTTCAGTCAGCTAAAGCATTACGCGAACAGTATCAGGATGTCAGAGCTGTTGTGAAGGATGAACCGGTGGTTTTATACAACAACAACGTGAGACGACCAGAAGGTCAACGAAGGCGGCTGTCTGAAAAAGTTAATGCTCGAAATGCAGTTGTTAGTAATCCGCCCGTACCTGGCTTAAATGCTACCTGACGGTGGGACAGCTGTAAGACATGTGATACAAACACTCTCAATTGATTTGTCAATTCCGTGACGCTAAGTACCACAGGTTTAATAAAATTGCCATGGTAGCACACGTAAACGGTCGACCGTTTACTGAGTGCATTTTTAATGTCTAATGCTAGTCATTCAACTTTTTCTCCATTACACAAACTACGATGTAACCTTCAACTATTTTGCAAATAATAAATTAGCTACTCGCGCAAAAATTCCCAGTGTAATCATGAAAAATACCGTGTAGCGAACAAGCTCGTTTTCAGTGATTCATCATCAGGCTAAATACATCACATTTGTATCACGAATTTTACAGGGAAATCATTAAAGGGGGTAAACGGGGAACGGGTGGTTAATCAGGTCAATCAGTTCATTGTCACGCTGCAATCAAGTACCCACTTGAACCGTGGGTCTTGACAGGCTAACAGGGTGTGGGGTTGGCCATGGCAGATCCGACGCCTGAACAAAACGTTTCTGGGCGCGCAGGGGTGGGCTGTACAGACGAATTCCAATGGCTTGAGCGGTGGACAAAATCCTACTCCTCACTGCCCTCGAATGGGTAGCTTCAACTCGGTAGACTGGACGAAATGCGTCCATCACATTGACAGAGTGATTCGAGTCCATCAGGTGCGAGAGTATGGCACTGTTGACGGACTTCGTTATTCCACTGTTGAGCCAATCTGGATGGTGTTCCTGGACCCGTTCAAATAAGCGTCTGGTCGTGCGGCCCACACAACTGGTTCCAAAGGAACAAGTGAATGAGTGTACACAAAATGAAGTTGCAGAAACAGACACTTGATCTTTTAGGCGTGGGCACAAAACCGGATTGGATGTGAAGTGGACACTTGATTGAGCAGCGTAAAATGTTGTACTAACCGCACATGTGAGTCTACATG